>LGRX02026462.1:0-13211 GCA_001247695.2 Cymbomonas tetramitiformis | reverse complement strand
GGGTGCGGCAGGGGTGCTGTACCAGGCACACATTCCTGATAACTTATACATCTTTATCTCTTTATTTTTCTTTCTTTTCTTTTATCTTCTTTCTTTTCTTTTTATGTTTTCTGCTGTTTTTGGTGTGTAATATTAACTTCACAGTCTTATATTCCACTGTTTTATTTCATGACATACTCTGGCCTCTAGCCTAGAATTACAGTCACTTTTCCGATATAATGTCTGGTCTCAGACCTAATACATCTATATCCTTATGTTCAGTCTTGGCATACAGCCTAATACTAACATGTGAAACTTGTCCTTAATTCATTCTCTTGATCAACACTAACTGAGGTCTACTTTTCCAAGCTTCCCTTTCAACATGTTGCTCTCTAACAATCACTAGTAGGATTCCTGTATTGACATCTGCCATCGACCAATCATGTGCACATATATGTCTGATTCTGGTACTCCTCCACCAATCATCAGGCAGATCACGATATTGCCATTGCAGATCTTTCTGGAATCCACCAGATCCTCAATATAATTATTGTCATTGCAGATCTTCTCCTGAATCTGCCTTGCCATCAATTATTTCTTCATACAGCTGTGACCGGCATGCAACAAGGCCCTTGCAGCATGCAACCACCCGTCACCAGCATGCAACCTGGCATATGTAGCATGCAACCTGGTCTATGTTGCATGCAACCTGGCCTCTGTGGCATGCAACCAGACATCTGTAGCATGCAACCTGGCCTTTGTAGCATGCAACCTGGCCTCTGTCGCATGCAACCTGACCCCTGTGGCATGCAACCTGGCATATGTAGCATGCAACCTGGTCTCTGTTGCATGCAACCTGGCCTCTGTGGCATGCAACCAGACATCTGTAGCATGCAACCTGGCCTTTGTAGCATGCAACCTGGCCCCTGTGGCATGCAACCCGACATCTGTCGCATGCAACCTGGCCTCTGTCGCATGCAACCTGGCCTCTGTGGCATGCAACCCGACATCTGTCGCATGCAACCTGGCCTCTGTGGCATGCAACCTGGCCTCTGTAGCATGCAACCTGACATCTGTAGCATGCAACCTGGCCTCCGTGACATGCAACCGGGCCTCTGTAGCATGCAACCCGACATCTGTAGCATGCAACCTGGCCTCTGTCGCATGCAACCTGGCCTCTGTAGCATGCAATCTGACATCTGTAGCATGCAACCTGGCCTCCGTGACATGCAACCGGGCCTCTGTAGCATGCAACCTGACATCTGTAGCATGCAACCTGGCCTCCGTGGCATGCAACCGGGCATCTGTAGCATGCAACCAGGCATCTGTGGCATGCACCCAGGCATACGCAGCATGCAACCAGGCATCTGTATCATGCAACCACTCGTCGGCAGCATGCAACCAGATCTCTGTAGCATGCAACCCCGCTGCTCGTACCTCCCGGTACAACTCCTTTCCCCTCAAGAGCGGCCTATCTCCCGATGCCGCTCCCGGTGTCTTCAGGTATCAAGCTCCCCGAATTGAAGATGGTGGAAGAGATGACGCAGTAACGGAGCTGGTACGGGGTACACGGCGTGAGCATCTCGCGCCCCTGGTTGCTGTGAAGACGATGGTCCAAGCTGAGCAGTCTCAGGGTGCCCTCCGGTGGCCCATTTACATGCGCAAGGTGTCCGCGAGGTACACTCCAGCAATGGCGTTGGTGGAGGTGAGCTAGTCCAGATACATGTCGGCTTACGATATCGCTCTCCATACTTACAGTAGGTGCAAAAAAGAGGCTGTGGCAGTTTACGAACCACTGACCGCAACCGCATTCGGGTATCTTCCCTCAGGGTTTTCAAGAAACCAGTGCTTGGGCTTCAAGTACTCGATAGCATCCAGGGTGCATTTCACACTCTTGTCTGCTCCTTCCAGATCAGGAGGGCCTCCCGTAGTGCGCGCCTGACTGTACTGGGTGCATGGAGGGCTGGCCCAGATGACATCAAAGAATCCCGGTGGATACTGAGTGGGGTCCCAGTCCTCCATTGATGCGAGATGGTTAGGTTGCCAGCGTGGGTCGTTGTCGAGCGTAACCACTGAGGCAGACGGGAAGCACTTGGCAAACTCCCTTTCCACCGATCCAGTTCCGCTGAACAACACCAAGATTCTCACTGGCCGGGTCTTCCGCTCTTCAAGGTCGGTGATCACCACTAGCTCTCCATTCCCCTAGGTTTCCACCCGCTCCCACGGCAGACAGAAGTCTTCCGGTGGAGAATCCACTTCCGGAACGTCACATGGGTGTTCCATTAGCTGGGATAAGGTGACGCCAAGGGGAACGGGCTGTCGCTGTTGACGTTGCCGTCGGTCATGCTCAGTGGACTTCAGCATGTCCGCCTGCATGCCTAATCGTCGTGCCTCGAACTCCTTGAGCTGCTGATTTTCCCCGCCTCTGTCCATCTTGTCTCTGGAGCGCCACTGGTCGTGAGCTGCCGAGTAGCCCGTCCAGCGTACCTTCCATTCCTCCACAGATTTAACCTTGACCATGCGTACACGATACGCCAGGATTTTGTCCACGTGAGCTTCCGCTTGCCCATCTACCATTACCGGGTCAGGTACGGGAAGTTGTGCTCGAGATGCAAACTCATCCTTGCCGGAGATGTACGGCTTCAGGCGGTGCTGTGCAAACACGTCGTGAATGCGCCAGTGCGGCGGTAGGGCCAACCGATATGCCACCGGGGCCCCGCGGTCCGCCTCCGCCAGCTCCGCCTGCAAATCGCTGTAGAAGCACTCCACCACGGTCACAGGTCCATGCCAGCGCTTACCGAGCTTTCGGCACAGTGCACGGTCCATCACCTTTTCCGTCAGATGACGAGCTTCGATCCACACCAGATCCCCCACTGCGTACTTATGCTGCTTGTGGCGCCGGTCGAACTGCTCCCGCTGGCGCTGCTGAGCCAACTCAAGGCGGCCACGCGCGTCTCGCAACTGCGACGAAAACTTCGCAGCCATCTCATGGGCGGTACCCACCCCCCCCTTTCCGTCGCGCAGAGCCAGGGAGAGTTGCAGCTTCCAGGAAAAGGTCCAATTGAGACATCGGGGACACCCCGTAGCATAGCTCAAAGGGCGTGAACCCGGTGACATCACTGCGCGAGTCGTTGATAGCGAATTCCACGTTCGTCATGTAGAGGTCCCAGTCATCAGGATTGGCACCCACGAACGAGCGCAACATGTCCTCCACCACCCGGTTGGTGTGCTCCGCCTGTCCGTCCGAGCGAGGGTTGTACGGAGTGGTAGAAGCCACCCGTACCCCCATAAGCCTCATTAGCTCACGCCAGAACGAGTCCTGGAATCTGGGGTCACGGTCGCATACAATCTTCATGGGGGCCCCATGCTGCCTCCAGACAACGTCGAAGTAGATGCGGGCCACCGTTTGCGCAGAGCTGTCCCCAAAGTTCATGGGCATAAGGTGCACCATTTTGCTCAGCTTGCACGTGAAGGTGACAAAGGCGTCGTTTCCTTGGGCGGTGAGCGGCAGCCCTGTAACGAAGTCCACGCTCACATCCTGCCAATTGCGTTGGGGAATAGCGTGCGGATTCAATAATCCATCGGGGTAGGATGCCCGGGGACGAACCGCCTGACATGTAGGGCATGAGGCCACCCATCCTGCCACGTCCTCGGAGGCATTCTTCCACCAGAACCTGCGGAGAACTTTCTCCAGTGTCTTCTCCCGGCCAGTGTGGCCTGCAGCGGTGGAGTCGTGGGCATCCTTGAAGACTACTTCTCGCAAAGGGGAGTCCTCGCCGAGAACCAACTGGTACCGTCCTGCGGCTACACGCCATAGCACGTCCCCAACGATACGGAAATCCCTCGTGGCGTGGTGCGGGGCTGCAAGGATCTCATCCCGCAGCTGCCGAAGAGGGCCGGCACGTGCATACTCATCGTGCAGGGACTCCAGGAATGTAACGTCCGTGGGGAGGCTCGTAGCATCGCGGGTCTTAGCAGCCTTACCCTGTCGCACTACAGGAGGCGCCACTCGGGGATGCCGTACTCTTGGCACTAGCTGTCGGGTAGGGGGAGCATGTACCGCCAGCACGGGCCACGGAAGGTCGTGAAGTACACCGTCAGGAGTCTCGAACAGCTGTGTGGGTACTCCTCGTTCGTCATCATGGGTAGGTATCACTTCCACCAGCCTCATACCAGCCATTCTGAAGAGCCGCCTCCATTGAGGCATGCGGGCCTGGATGTCCGGTAGAAGGAACACTGCTGGATGTGTGCGGGGTCTTGCCGCCATTCGTCTACATACTTACGCAACACCGCCTCGATGGAGATATGACTGCTGGAGTATGGGGGGTTGCACCAGACGTGCTTTCCCCGCCACTGTTGTTGCAGACAATCAGGCCAGTAGGCGTCCACTTGGCGGTTCCGTCCACCCAGGTCACAACACGCGTCGACGTCGAAGCTGCCGAACTGTCGTTGGAGGCGCTCAAAGACCTCCTTGCGCACCTTCCAGTCTTGCCGATCGGCTGGGGGTTTGGCGGTTCGACTAGACGGCCGAGCTGGCTGCTTAGGCCTTCGGGAATCCGTAGCAGGCCGTGTCGAGGTTTTCGGCGTGACGGAAGGAGTCGTCGTGGCAATGGATTGTCGCAGCCGAGCACTACGACGCAATACCGGGGTGGTTCCCGGGGTGCTCGTTTCCTGCAGGTGCTTTCCAGATTCGGACAAATCAGCGAAGTAGTCGGTGGGAGCTCGCAGCATTAGTTGTGCTTCAGGCTGCATGCTGCATGTTGCATGCTCAGCTGGGCGTGTTGCATGCTCAGACAAGCGTGTTGCATGCTCAGCGGGGCAGGTTGCATGCGAAGCTGAGCTGGTTGCATGCGAAGCTGAGCTGGCTGCATGCGAAGCTGAGCTGGTTGCATGCGAAGCTGAGCTGGTTGCATGCGAAGCTGAGCTGGTTGCATGCTCAGGCAAGGCGTGCTGCATGCTCAGGCGAGCTGGTTGCATGCTCAGGCAAGCGTGTTGCATGCTCAGCTGGGCAGGTTGCATGCAAAGCTGAGCTGGTTGCATGCTCAGCAAGGTATGCTGCATGCTCAGGCGAGCTGGTTGCATGCTCAAGCAAGCGTGTTGCATGCTCAGCTGGGCAGGTTGCATGCGAAGCTGAGCTGGTTGCACGCGAAGCTGAGCTGGTTGCATGCGAAGCTGAGCTGGTTGCATGCTCAGCAAGGCATGCTGCATGCTCAAGCGAGCTGGTTGCATGCTCAGGCAAGCGTGTTGCATGCTCAGCTGGGCAGGTTGCATGCGAAGCTGAGCTGGTTGCATGCTCAGTAAGGCATGCTGCATGCCAGGGTGCGCTGCCAGCCTGGAGCAGGCTTACCAGGGCTCGCTCCGCCACCTGAAGCGTCTCCACGCCATCCATCCATGACTCCATGGTGGCCACCCATCCTGGTTCAGGGGGTGGCGGGTGGTCTTCAAAGATCTCCTCGACATCCAGCACGGAGAGCGGGTCCTTGGGGAGGTCCGTCTCCTTGTCTACAACACCGGCCTCCTTGAGCCCATCCCGCGGGTCCTTGGTCACGTAGTCAGGTCGGCGGGATAGCGCATCGGGAACCAGAAGGAGGGCTCCCTTGACGTACTCCATCCGTGGGACACCGACTTCCACCAGGTCCATGTACCACCGTGCCTGTCGTCGGCTAAGCTCTCGTCCCGGGGACATTAGCCATTCCAGGGGGCGATGGTCACCTTGTAACCGAAAGTCGGAGGAGAACAAGTAGTGCCTCCAGGTGACGGTGGTGCAATGGTGCAACGCACAGAGCTCCCTTTCGCCGGTGTGGTAATTCTGCTCCGCTGCAGAAAACTGCCGACTATCGTAGGCGATCACCCTCATACCGTCCCCCGTATCTTGCATGAGTACGCCTCCCAAAGCGACTCCGCTTGCGTCCGTTTGTACCAAAAACGGCGCTGACCCATCCGCGGCTGCCTTCATGTCGGGCAATGCCAATACTGGGGCTGAGGAGAGAGCGGTCTTCAGCGCGTCGAAGGCCCATTGTTGGAGTTCTCCCCACTGCCACGGTACGTCGGTCTTGGTGAGCGAGGTCAAGGGTTGGGCAATCTCCGAGAACCGGTGCACAAACCGGCGGTAGTACCCCGCTAGTCCAAGGAACTGTCCGACGTGGGTTACCGTCTCCAGCTTCGGCCAGTCCTTGATGGAGGACACCTTGTCATGCTGAGGTTGGCATCCTTCGGCGGATAGAGTGTGGCCCAAGAACCGTAGAGACTCCTTCAGCATATGCGCCTTGGATGCCTTCAGGTATACCCCTTTTTCTCGACAAGTGTCCAAGAACTGACGTACGTGGTCGTAATGTTCTTCCACCGTGCGTGAGAAGACCACCACATCGTCGATGAAAATCCGTACAAAGGGGAGATGACCGAGTGCACGCTGCATTCGCCGCTGATACTGAGATGGAGAGTTCTGCAGGCCCTGGGGCATCACCAACCATTCGCAGGCCCCCATCTGGGTGGTGAACGCGGTCTTCTCCACGTCCTCCTCGGCCATTGGCACTTGCCAGAATCCGTCCACCGCGTCAAAGGAGGAGAAGAACGCTGCCCCTTGCATCTCGTCAAACATCAGTTGGATGTCCGGTAGTGGATACCGGTCCCGCACCGTCTGCTGATTCAATTGTCGGTAATCCACCACCAGACGCAATGTCTTCGGATCACCAGGCTTGGGTACCATCAGACATGGGGCGGCATACGGGCTTGACGACGGCCGAATGTAACCCTTCTTCATGAGCTGCTCGATGCGTTCACGTAACTGGCGTAGCTCTTCAGCGGTCATCTTGTATGGACGCCTACATGGTGGTCCACCCTCCGCGTCCGGCTTGCGATCGATGCGAGCCTTGTCCTCCTCAGTGCGACGCAACTTGGAGGCCTCCGGTAGAGCTGCACACAGGGTATCTAGATACTTCTCAAAGAAGGCGTCAAAGCGCTGCTTCCACGTGCTGCTTACCGGTGCATCTCGAGTATCTTGACGGGGTCCTTCCTTCTCCACGGGGGTGTGAGGTGGCGGTATTTCAGCAGCGGTAGCCGCAAAAGCTGCCTCATGGTCGTTCCCGCGCGCGGCCATCATGAGCCACTGAGGTTGTGACTCTTCATCCCCGGCCAGGCGTCTGGTCTCGGCGTGGATGAGGTGCTGCTTCAGCTGCGCTGCCGTCAAGAATACCTCGTCGATCAGCCCCGCGCCTTGGGCCTTGCCCTGACCCACCCCCGGACTACAGCCCGCGAGTGTCACCCGTTGCTGTCCTCCACCATTTGCTCGCGTGTTGAAGGATACGGAACCGTGACCGGCATAATCCAACGTGACCGGGGAAAGACTGCGAAGCCACTTACCCCCCAACACCACGTCTACTTGGATTCCTAGCGGCAAGACTCGTAGAGCCATTCGCTTCTCGCAGTAGTTTACTCCCGCCGCCGTGTGCGCGGTGAACTTGGTGTACGCCACCTCTCCAGCGGTCTTTACAGATCCATCTGCCAGTGTGACCTTCATTGGCGTCCCTGAGCGCACTGTCAAGTCACAGGTACGGGCACAATCCGCCGAGATGAAGTTGTCCGAGGCGCCTGAGTCCACCAGCACCTTTACTCGGTGTCCACGAAGGTAGGCATAGAACACCAGGAGTAAGGGTCCTTCCTCGTCCCGCACCGCTGACAGTGTGTGTGCCAAGAGTGTCCCTGTTCGAGTGTTTGCTTTCCAGCGCACCCCCCCATCCAGTTGAACACGCTTACATTTAAGAGCATCTTCAATCGGGTGAGAGCTCAAAGCGGTTGCAGCCTCGTCCACCAAGGCGTTGCACTCGTGTTCTTCGCCACTACCATGTTCAGTGGCATTGACGTACGTGGTGGCGTTGGTCGAGACACTGACGTGAGTGGTATCACTATCAGTGGGGCTGACGTGAGTGGTGTCACTGTTGGTGTCGCTGACGTGAGTGGTGTCGCTGCCGGTGGCACTGACATGCGTTGTGTCGCTGTCGGTGGCGCTAATGTGCGTCGTGTCGCTGTCGGTGGCGCTGACGTGAGTAATGCCACTGTCGGTAGCGCTGACATGTGTAGAGTCACTGTCTGATCCGCTTTCCAGCGGCTGGAACCCACCGGTTGCATGCTGGGCCGAGCGCGTTGCATGCTGGGCCAGGCGCGTCGCCTGCTCAGCGGGGCATGTTGCATGCTTGGCGGAGCCGGTTGCATGCCCAGGCTGTCTGGTTGCATGCTCAGCCGGGCGTGTCGCATGCTCAGCCGGGCGTGTCGCATGCTCAGCCGGGCAGGTTGCATGCTTAGCCAGGCTGGTTGCATGCTCAACGAGGCAGGTTGCATGCTGAGACCCACTGGTTGCATGCTGAGCCGGGCGTGTTGCATGCCGGCCGAGGCGTGTTGCATGCTCAGCCGGGCGGGTTGCATGCTCAGCGAGGCATGCTGCATGCTCAGCTGGGCGTGTTACATGCTCAGCTGGGCAGGTTGCATGCTGAGACCCACTGGTTGCATGCGTAGGCCGGCTGGTTGCATGCGCAGGCCGGCTGGTTGCATGCTCAGCAAGACATGCTGCATGCTCAGGCGAGCTGGCAGCATGCTCAGCGAGGCGGGTTGCATGCTCAGCTGGGCGTGTTGCATGCTCAGCTGTGCAGGTTGCATGCTGAGACCCACCGGTTGCATGCGCAGGCCGGCTGGTTGCATGCGCAGGCCGGCTGGTTGCATGCTCAGCAAGGCATGCTGCATGCTCAGGCGAGCCGGTCGCATGCTCAGCCGGACTGGTTGCATGCTGTGAGGCGCTGGTTGCATGCTGGAATCCACTGGTTGCATGCTGAACCAGGCGTGTTGCATGCTGGTCGGGGCGTGTTGCATGTGGGAACAGGCCCGTTGCATGCTCAGCCGGTCGAATTGCATGCCGGCGTGGGCTGTTAGGTCCTCCCGCCAGCTGCTGGGTCATGTTCAGCTCCTCCACGGGCGGACTAGGGCAAGATGCAGCACGTTGGTTGCATGCTGGCGGTATGCTGCCCGATCCGCCTGCCAGTTGCTGGGTCATACTCAGCTCCTCCTCGAGGTGCTCAGGTTCGCCCGCCGGTTGCTGGGTCGTGCTCAGACCCTCCCAAGCAGCAAGACGCGCAGCCTCCCAAGCCGCAAGACGTGCAGCTTCATTCTTCCTCCATCCGCAAGAACTGTCTCGTCTGGTTTGAGAGGAGCAGGATTGGGAGGTGGGTGTGCTCGTCGAACACGTCCGAACACAGCATGCACAATCGCCTTGCCGCACTGTCTGACCCGCTGGACTGCCGTGGTCCATGTGGAGGCCGTCTTGAGCGCATGGGAGTCAAAGGGGGTGTCTTGCGCTCGTTGTGCCCGCCGGCGTCGCCACAAGCGATAGGCTTGCTGTATTGATATCGCCGCCGACGCTTGACGCCGTCGAAGGCGACGGAGCCCAGTCGTCTCCCAAGGTCGGCCTTCTTGAGGTACATTCGTCTTCGGCCCGTATTCTTGCTCCACAGCCCGACGCTGCTCGCGTGGGCTCAACTCTGCCCAGGCCAAGCCCAATGTGCCGCCCATGCGACCACGCAAGCGGGCAAGTATAAGCTTGTCCAACTCGTACTTCCGTTGGCGATGACTGAAGGGTGTAGTCGCGGGACGCCGTGTAGCATGGCGACGACTGCGCTCAGCCATCTTGTGTGCCTCTGCCGGGGACTTCTTCTTGAGGGTCATGCGTAGTTGTCGTAGTAGGACACTTTCAGAGGTAGCCCCGGCCGGGCTTCTCCAGCTCCACGATGTCAACCGCCTACGCTGATCCGCCAGGGAACTCTGGTACACCTCGGAGGTCCCCGGTGCAGCTAGGTGCAGATCCTTGTAGTCGCTGGGCTGAACCGTTGGTGCCGCGTGATGATCTCGGACACGTGGGGGAGGTCCATCAACGTTACCGCGGTCAATTGGGACACCGTGTTCGGCACAGTAAGTCTCCCAACAAGGATGTGCTGTCGGGGGGGTTATCGGCGGAGTCAATGATCCCCGAGCAGGGGGAGGATCCTCCACTGAGAGGGGTCGTCTGCTCAAAATGGTTGCGCGCCGTGCGCGCTCTCGGCCACTGAAGGCAATCCGTGATGAACGGGGCCTCGGGCTGACGGTGGAGGGGGGCCGTGCGGCCACACCATGGGGACGAATCTGATGAAGCCTCTGTGCTCACTGGGGCATGCAGCGCTCGCAGTGAGACGGGCTTTGTCGGGGTACAGGCGGTGGCCTCGTCACGTGACGTCCGCGAGGGCCATGAAGGACGGGCTGCCACATCGGTATAGGGCTGCCTCTGTCCACGGGGTCGATGGAGATTTACTCCTCTTGCCCGGGAGCCCCTGTCGGCTCCCCACTCCGAAAAGCTGGATCCTCGGTGCTCGTGATGTCACACAGGGCACACAGATCCCCATAGAGGTCCACGTCAACATCCGCCAGAGCGAGGACCTCCTCCATCATTTCAAGCTCTTCGGGGTTGAGGGAATCCTCCTCGACTCTCTCCTCAATGACCTCCACGCAAGCCGCCACTTGCCCTGGCCTTCGCGCCAACCGTGCCGGGGCGTTGGCCTTCCAGATTGCCAACTTCTTTTCGTCTGTGCAATTGGCCACCAAATGCTCGAGACTGCCACATGCGAAACAGGGCCGCTCCCTTACCGCAGGTGCCGGTCGGGATCCTTGGGTCGCCGCCGTGCCGACGGTCACCGGGGCCGCTGTTGCCGAGTCGCCCCCGGCAGTCCCCGGCTCCCATGTGAGTGCCGCCAACGCAGGCCTCCTCGGGGGCCACCTAGACCGACCAGACGGGGTGCTGCGTGGTGGAACTTGCCGTTGTCGATGTCCCATCTCCAACGCCACCTTACGGGCGATGGTGTCGTGGATAACCGCGTCCTCCATCACCTTAGCCGTCTCGATTTCCGTGGCCACGGAACGGACCTTCAAGATGGCGGAGGTGTCGGACCGTCCGAGTCGACGTTGTTCCAGGGTAGAAGTCTTACCGTGGCGGGCCGGCCCGGGGCCGCAGAAGCTCGCTCCGGGCCGAAACCGGGCCGAAGGGGCTTTCGCCCCCGGGCCGCACAAAAATATGAGCCGGCCAAACTTCGGCCAAAAATATAGGCATTTTATGCCACTTTTTATCAAACCCCCATACTTAATTTCAAAATTTCGCGCCTGCGGCGGGCATTGTTCTTCTTTGACCGTTTTGGCCGAAAGCGGGCCAGCGGAAATATACTTTACGGGCCGTAAAGAATTTTGGAAGACTTCTACCCTGCGTTGTTCATCTTCCCACTGCTCCGGGTGACTGGTGTCCAGCCCCAGATCCGCCAGCTTGGACCCCACTTGAACGCTGTGACGTAGTCCACCCCAAAAGAGCTCGAGAAGTTCCAGCTTGGTAACCTTGCCGCAACCCCGTACTACGTCCGCCACAAAGTTGACAGTCGCGGTTCGGGTGGTGATGCGGGTGTAGAAGGCACCGGTCTTCTCCTCCGATCGCTGCCTCGTTGAGAGTAGCTCCGACTTCAGCCGCTTCAAGGCGTCCGTGGTGATGTCCACCGACAAGGCAAGGTCACCCATGAACCGTGGCACCGTTGCGTACCTCACCTTCCACGCCTCTCCTTCGCTGCCTCCTGGCGCCATCTCCTCGACGTACAGCTTCTGAGCCTTGGCCAACTTGGCAGTCTTGACCATCCATAGCAAGGTGGAGACGCTGAGCTGGTTGCGTCCTTGCGCCTCACGCCGAAAGCTGGGAGTAGTGAGCGCCGCAATCACCGTCATGTGCTCCAGAAGCGCATTCACCGCCACAGAGAACTCCTCAAGGTCATCCATGGCCCGGCCCTTCGTGTAGTGATCGCCGGGGAACTCCGGGAGGTCCTCCACCAACTTGTAGATGCCCCTCAAGAGCGAGCTCTCGTTCTTGATCGCGGTCTGGTAAGAGCGGTCGTCGGGGGTGAACATGGCCGTCGGGTCTTCCGGAGCTCGTGCAACTCCGGCCGGTGGTCCCGCCACTGCCGTGTGAGCCACCGTCGGGGTGAAGGTCGCGGCATCGGCTGAGAGTCGATGTGAAGGAGCTGGGAAGGTGGAGGGGTCTGGCTGCATCGTAGGAGGCGGCCCAAACGATGCAGCTAGGTACCATGGAGCAGCACATACCTCCACCCAGGCTTGTAGCCCATCCAGCTCGTAGGGCTCCGCCTCCGACTCCGTGAAGGCGTCCACCACCGGTCGTCTCGGGCATTGGTACCATTGTGACGGAATTCTGGGACGCCTCGTGCCTCTAATAGACTCCTCTGCCACCGAGCGGTCCACCAAGAGAGCGTAGGTGGAGGTCTCGGTGGTGTGCAGCGGACGTATCTCGGGGAAAGAGGTACCGCCGGCCCCGCTCAGAATGTATCGAGTAGGACTTAGCCCAAGATTGTCACAGATCTTCAGGGCTGCCGACAGACCATGGCGCGAGGAGGTGATCTCGGGTAACGTCGCTGTAGTGACCAAATCACCCGGGGGCACCCACAAGGAATCCCCTTGGGGAGTGACCACTAACAGTCGTGTAGTTGACGTCGACGGTCCCGCCCCCCCAGTCGGGTCACCATCAGGGTCATCTCCAGGGTCGTCACCAGGGTCGTCCTCCGTGTCCTTATAGTCGCTACTCCGGCTCTGTGATTCTTCATCGGCGGCGTGCGACTTCCCATCCTTCCAGCCCAAGGCAAGCTGTCCCCCGCTGGTTGCATGCTGAGAGGCGCCGGTTGCATGCTGGAACCCACTGGTTGCATGCGGAGCCAGGCGTGTTGCATGCTGAGACGGGGCCGTTGCATGCTCAGCCGGTCGAGTTGCATGCTGGGTTGCATGCTCAGCCGGGCGGGTTGCATGCTGTGTTGCATGCGAAGTTGAGCTGGTTGCATGCGAAGCCGGGCGTGTTGCATGCTCAGCCGGTCGTGTTGCATGCTGTGTTGCATGCTCCGCCGAGTTGGTTGCATGCTCCGCCGCTCCCGCTGCATGCTGCGGCTGGCCCCCACCAGCCCCGCACACCACAGGGGTGTCCAAGCTTGCCCGGCGTCTTCTTGCCAGACGCCGTTCCTCGGCCACCCCGCCTCCCGCTGCAGCAGCCTCAAGCTGAGCCATCTGTTCGCGCAGGCTCCCCGCCTCGGTCTCCGCGAGAAACCGAGCTGTCTCTGCGCGCACTACCCGCTGCAACACCTCCTGGTCCGTCATCTCCATCCTCCGATGCTTCTCCAACTTGAGAC
>LGRX02026461.1:0-24840 GCA_001247695.2 Cymbomonas tetramitiformis | reverse complement strand
TGCACCGACCGTGTCCTCTGGTGGGACCACATAGTGCGGAAGGAGCCACTGGTCCTGCTCCGGGTGGTCGGAGAAGGGAAGGTGGCAAGCACTGTGGGTATCAGGGAACACCACCAGACTGGCACGGAGGTCCATGGCATAGGCACGTGGGGCAGTCGCATCACCGTAGGCCATAGGCCGGAAGAGCACCCCATAGGACCTAGACCGCCTCATGTCCGTGGACACAATGAGTGCCGGATACAGCGGATCACCGCGGGCCTCCTGAGCCTTAGCCAGAGTCCAGAGCGGGTAGTATTGGTTGACACAGTCAATGACCCTGCGGCGGTCCAGCCAGTGGACCAAGTCAAACCAAGCAGTGCCTGCAGGGTCAGCCATGACGTACTGCTGGGCGGTGGTCCAGAAAGTGTCGGCAGAGCCAGTGTCAAGCAACTGCACGGTGGCATAGGTCTCACCGTCCCGGGTGTCATAATAGGCAGCCACGGAATGGACCGACACCACCATGTCAGTGGTGTAGTCCCTCCACGGCTCCGGCCTGTCACTCGGCACGGGTGTGGAGTGCTGCTCGTCGGGAGCGGGGGCAGGGAACGATGACATCACCTGCCCGAACTCTGAATAGTTTCTGATGAAGTCCGGCCGGCCCTCGGAAACAATTTTGTTTCTCTCCAGGTCCAGCACCTTGTAGGCCGAGGACCTGAGGCTGATGCCCACAAACCGTCCCTGCCAGGCCCGGGGGGTCCGCTTCTTGGAGACCCCCGGATGCCGGGCCCGCACCTGCTGAGCATCCATGGTCACAGTGCATAGGGTGCCGAATATCTCGATACGGGAGTAGGTAAAAGTGATAGCCCATAAGGTGATAGAACGGTACCACGGCGTCCCGCCCATGAGGCAGGATATCCCATAATAAACAGGCATGGCTGTCCGCAAGGGGCCAGTAGGTAAGGTCCATACCGGCTGTCTCTAGAAGTGCACGGGAGACCGACGAGATCTTACCGATCACATACTCAGCCATGAAGTTCTGCCAGTGCAGGGTGGGCGATGACTGCTGGTGTTTGATGCCATGGTGTTTGTACAAGGCCTGCGCTGTAGGGTCACACAGCTCCGGGGCACAATCGGTGCGGAGGACCAGACCAGTGCAGGCAAAGCCATGATGAACAACATCTGCCAGGAACTGAGCCAGAATGAAGCTGTATGCCGACTTCTCAGCAGAAAAGTAGCAGAATGTAAACCTCACAGTGAACTCCACAAAGGTCCAGCGGTACCTCGACCCGTCATAGCCAATAGGCGTGATCGGGCCTGTAGCATCAGCCGCCCACATAGACCCAGGCTTCTGAGCCTTGTATCTGTCAGCTGGAGGGTGTTTCGGACTCGGCTGCACCGCCCGCATACGGGCACACACCGCACAGGCCTCAGCACAGGTCCTGTGAGCCAGAAGCTGCTCCCGGGTGACAGTGGTACCAGGTCGGGCAATCTCAACACCAACCAAGGTCCATGAGCTGAGCCAGCCTGAGACCACGAGCATGAGCATATGCGGTATGGCACCACCTCTCAGGGGTGAACCTCATGGACGTGTACCGATCACGGTACATGATAGCCACCGGGAACGGGGTACCAGCAATGAAGACACGGTTCCCCCCGCCCTCCGAGCCAGCCGACTGAAGGGGCCGTCCAGCATAGGTGTGCTCACGACGGTAGCTGAATATGCCCTCTGTGCCAGCCGGATACACATGCAGTACCTCCCAGTGAATAAGGTGCTGCCTGAAGGTACCGAGGTGTGACTGGGGGATCAGGAAGAGGAATACCGTGTGCTCGGGGTCGGTTGCAAAGTCTCGGTTGGCCTTCTTGAGCATCCGCTCACAGGTGAGTCTGTCAAAGGGCGGGTTGCCATATATATATAGGCACCGGCCCAGAGGTGACCCCAGCAGGAATCAGAGAGAGAATACCTGACTGGGCAGGTCTGGTTGTTACCCACGCCGGGAGAGAGATGTCAAAGTTGTGTTCCCCGGTCTTGGCCAGTGCAGCGGGCGAGCCCTTCAGGAAAGCCCACTTGGCATACTCTGAGCGGGCCCACATCCAGTCACAGATCTCACCAGTGCGGACACGTGAGACAGTCTGGGTGAGCGCACTGGCGGCCCCCTCAGGGACCTCCGCCCACATATAGTCTGTGCCAGAGTCAATGATCCGATAGACACGGCCAGTAGGCAGGTGGGTGTACGTGAGGGACACAAGGTCAGGTGATCCGAAGCCGAGGGATAGCATAACCCGAGAAGACAGGAGAGTGCGGCCTTGCAGTGTGAGTTTGGGAGAACGAAGTGGTCGATGGCTCCGTCTTGGATACAGACCCCATACAGATGGAATGTCACTATAGCATCCGTCCTGTGAGCCCCAGCCGTGACCATGGTGAAGGCCACCGTACGGGAGTAGTCCACGTCGGTGCAGGCCGACAGGTCCCCGCACATGACACATGTGGCTCCAGAGTCACATACAATGCCCCTGTCAACCCGGACGGGTGCAGGGACAGTACTGGCCAGAGAACTGAATCCAAAAGCAGCCCACTCCTCGTCGGGTACATACAAAGGAACTGACTCCGCACTGCCATAGACCAGAATACCAGTATAACCAGCGGGTACCAAAGGGTAGACCACTGTAACTGCCCCAAGCTGACCAGACGGCACACCAAGCTCCACAGAAGCATACGTACCCACAGCATAACCAGAGACCAGACATAAGCCGGTATCACCGGTAGCCAATCCATCAGCTGAGAAAAGCTGATCAGCAGAACGGCCGACGGACCCCCCTGTTGGTGGGGTAAGCTGACTGACTGACTGGCTGACTGACTGCCGCAGACCCAGAGAATACCCAAACAGCAGTGCCGAGGTACATAATAAGGCCAGGCTACAGATAACCAGAACAGCAGCCCAGACTGGCGAGGAGTGTCGAGAGGCACGGGGCTCACCCTCTGGAGGCCGGGTTGTTGGAGGCCGGGACCTGCCCGCTGGAGACTGCCGGTTGATAAGGCGCCTCCAGGTGCGAACGGGAGTCCTGGCACCAACGGCAGGAAGACAAGCCGAGATAGCTAGACCCCAGGTGACAGCATGCCAAAGTGCCAGAGCCCGCGGGTGCACCTCCAGCACAGCACCGGAGGCACCACCAGACTGCACCGCATCTGCCGCGCCAGAGAACGCAATAATGCACAGCAAACTCATGTATAGGAAGTGACCAGCCCCATAGGGCCTGCGGCCCGGGCCACCCGGACCCCTGGGCCGGGATAGCGGTGCCGTGCTCACCAGCCGTACAGCTCCAGGGAATTCGGTGTTGGTAGTTGTGATTTGTACGTCGGCTGCCGGCACCGCTGGCTGCTGCGGCTCAACACTGAAGTGCTGCAGGGACATGGCTGGGTCCGGAGGCTGGCGCACAACAATGTGGAGCTGAGCAGGCGTGTCCTCACCGTCGGGGCAGTCCCCATCGTCAGGGTCCTGGTACGAGTTGAAGCGGTTGACAGCGTCGTAGTACTGCTCCTCCGAGCGGCCACATGAATCCCAGATAGCCCACTCCGACTCAGTCCATGGCTCCCCACTGCAGCGGCAGAGTGCGGCACCACGGCAGCCGCCTGGGCCGCGGGGAGGTCAAGCGGTGCCTCCCCGAGCTCCAATGAGTAAGTGTATAGGCATGACTCATAAACCTCCTCCTCCGGATCGAGGAAAGCCTCATCCAGCTCTGCCAGGATGTCTGCAATCGGTGTGCCCTCGGGGTGAAATCCCGCCATGTGCGCACTCTGTACCCCTCCAGGGCAATCACGGCGGAAGTGAGGGCCGCCGCAGTCCCAACACTGGACCGTGTGGCGGCCCTGTGCATCCCGGGTCACCCTCAAGGCAGTCGGCGAACCACCGGAGGCAGGCTGCTGCTGCCTCTGAGTCCGCGGCGGAGGGGCATGAGGGGAAGGGTGAGAGCCCTTCATGTGCCCCTTCATGTTCTGCTGTCGATTCTTCCCGCTGCGGCCCTGTCTGGCGCGGGGAGCTGCACCCCTGTCGCCCCCAGACCGGTGAGCACCCTGCCCGGACGCCTGCGGCTGAGCATCCCGAGTCTGCGGCGGGTGTCTGGGCTCGTCACGCCTGCGGCCACCCACAATATGAGCCTGCGGGATGCCTGCACGGGCCATAAGGGCGGCAGAAGGGGACTCCCCAGAGAGGAGTGAGGTCGCCAACGCGGAGACCCCATCCTTTCTCTTCTTCTCTTTAAGCAGCTTCTTCTCCTCTGTCCGCTGCTGGTGAAAGGCCTTAACGGCCAACGTGTACTGCTGAATGCCAAGAGCCCGCTTCTCTCTGCCTTCGGCCGTTTTCGAACTCCATTCCTGTAGAAGATTCTTGTAGTACACCGGGCACATGCGAAGGGTGAGGAGGTCCAAGGCGAACCCCACACCCCACACATCGTCAGGATCTATACCGGGTCTGAGCTCGGACCGGATAGCGGTGTGGTGCTGCATGAATCCCTTAATATAGGGCTCGGGGTCTACATCCTCCAGCAGCTCGATCGCCGGTGCGGTCTCGAACAAGTAGCCATGGGAGACCCACGGCCTGCGTCGCCTGGCAACGGTCCGGCAGATCACGAGCCATGCACGGCGCCCATCATCCGGAGACACCGTAGCCGACTCCTCAATGAGCCGAAGGCAGGACCCCCGCACTAACGCCGTAAGAATGCGGAAAAGGATCCGAGTGGCCTCAGGGAGAATGCAAGCAGTAAGATCGGTCGGATGAAATACCGTGGCGAACTGAAGGTTGAAGTCAGTCAGATGAGTTTTTACCGCTTGCGTGAAGCGGTCCAAGGCCACCTCACGAGGCACTTGGCCCTTGATCTTGTCGATGTCGAAGACCCACTCCGAGGCCTTGATGTGGGTGGGCCGACACTGGTCACGCACTTGCTGAATGATGCTAGCGCGGTGACCTGGCTCGCGAAGAATGGTCTGGCAGTCCTTAAGAAACTCCCTGATAACCGCAGCACCGCCCGTCTCATCACCCACAAGCGGGCGATTCTTCACAGGTGTAGGAGGGACAGGCTCCTCAGGGCCGTCGCTGAAGGGAAGTGCCCTCCGCGTGTCGATCCCAGCTGGGACCGGCGTGGTAAATCCATCCGAAGAATCCACGGTAGTCATGGCAGCCGTAAGTGGAGCACCGGCGCGATAAAACCCTAATAATAAGGGCAAGCCCCCTTCAAGGAAGGGGCCAAATCTGAAATAAATTCAAAATCTGCTCCGATGCCCACGAAACTCGGTAACACGGCCGGGATTGGCGAAGTAAAAATATCCTCCAAAGGAAAATGTCTGGGCCCAAATACTCCGTAAGCAATAAGCATCCAAAAACGGCCAAGTCACCCGCAAGATTTCAAAATCCGCTCAATATACACAAACAAGCGGCAAGCGTGGCGAATTAAGGTAAAATGACACGGGTAAAGATGCATAGAGTTGCGAGGGAAAATGTGGAGCGGCGGGGGTGGGCGGAAAGTAGGAGTGGGAGGTCGAGGTCCTTGCGTTTGTCGATGTCCGATGGCATGGCCCTTTTAACGTGTCGCGAGCCACTAGGTACCAAACTCTGCGCGATGCTGCATACAATCGGGGGCCCCAGCGCTCTCTGACCCATCTCCTCCATATTTCCCTCCGCCACTCGTCGCGCTCACCTCATCATCTACGCAGTCAGTTGTGCCGCGAAAACGCGGCACCCCGCAACATTCTACCTTCTCAGCCACGCTCGCCCCTCTACAGCTTTAGCCAGCCATTTAGTGGCTTTGAATCAAAACCACTTTAGGCAAGTGGTGGGCCTATAGCCTACTAGAATGTCCTAGTGACACAGTGAAAACGCCGAACGCCGTAGGGTTTGAGCGAGGCAATCGGGTATATCAAAAGATAGAAATGAATACACGACTCTCAGGCTATCTAAGCTCTGAGGCCGTCACTAGGCAATCATATCGTGTGTCACAGTCTAAGCTACCGAAGTCGAACTACTGAGTACAGGAAGTCACTGTACTGTCACTGTCACTGTCATACGTCATACGTGGTACTGAACTACTGAATCTCATCCTATCATCATGACATACAGTCGAGATAACGTCGGTCAATGGCATTCACCTTTGGTGCGTGTTCGGACATCTAGTGGCTATCTACTACCCAAATTCATGGTCCTACCACAAGGACCAAGGGGCAATTGCGGTTTCGATCACTAGATCTTCGACTATTTGAGGCACAGGCAACATTTGCACATGATGTTTATGAGTTAGATGAATTTTATTTCTTATCGCGGCGGCCCCCATGAGACTTTAGGTGTGTGGTTGAACGACACGCTTTAGGGGTGTAATTTCACCAAAAGCTTGAAGAAAATGGTGGTCCTACCACAAGGACCACCGTTATTTTGAGTATTAGGAGTCACATGGGGGGCTCACGGTGATGCTCATGGTTATATATCTTGACTTTATGACCAAATAAGATAACTGAATCGGTTACTTCGCACCCTCATCATCATTTCCGCTCTATTTCAGCATGGCGCATAATCAACACAATGCAAATTCCGAATTTAGTGAATTTCGGACTTTAGAAATTGGCATTCATCCATTCTAAAATGTACACGCCAGTCGAAAAATAAGATATTTGGATGATGTTAGACTTCCAGAAATTCGCAATACATGTATACTTGAAGATTTAATGTGCCGCACACACCAACCTTGCGATATGTGCCCTCTAGCAAGCAATTATGATGGCTGGCTGGTCAGCTCGCGTGACCACTGTTTTAGGGGGGAAGCCAACGAGCTAATATATTAGAGGGGAAGCCAACGAGCCAACGAGCCAATATATGCATTCCAACCGGGCCTACCGCCCAAATATGATTGGGACATATGTATAGGTTCAATTTGATGGTATCCGCGCAGGTGTAGTGTTGATATATGATTGGTAAAAAATTATTGAAGATGAGTCACTAATTTGCCACATCTAGAGGACAATCGTGTATCCTCAATGCGATTGGCATCGAAGATGGATGCCAAAGGTAGAGCGGAAGGTATTCTTGGAAGACACGACATTGATCGTTGTTACAAGAAGGCGTTTTCACGCTTAGCATGCTTGAGCTTGCATGTGAGGGTCGATGGCATATCGTCATGCCGACATCGTTAGCTCGGCGAATGCTTCGGAGTTCATAACTCAATTATGGTATCTCGTGAGACGGGACGAAGCAATCACTATAAGAGATGAAAACTTTGTGCTAGTGACAGAGTCCCTTGGCGCACACATCTCACACCCATCATATACTTGCGTCTCGCTATATTGTTCAACTATAGCAGCGCGTTGACAATACTTGAGCAATGTATGTTGGATATGACACTGTGACACAGAACTGTCGCTTGTCACATCCTATAGTAGGCTGGGTGATCGTCACCCGTAGGTGCGAAACTCAATCAGGTATCTATGTAGATTCTTTCTTTATATCAACACACGTTTTACCGTTCTGATTCCGAAAACCCTCTAGCTCAGGGTTTATCCATTTATACAACGTTGTATAGATATATTACTGCCCAACCATATATCTAGCAGGTTTGGTCCCACTTACGCTTTATTTAGCCACTGTGGGATTGCTAGTATGAGTGGCTAAGTCCGGACGCTTGGGATGGAGTGAGGCGCTCCGTTCGTGAGAGTACCGGCAGTCACGGGCATGGCCTAATTGCTGTGGGTTGATTTACGACACGCCGCGGTACTGTACCTTGGGACGCATTTTTTTCTGGAATTGGCACAACGACTAGTTTGTACAGTCTAGTGTCATACCAGTATGGCATCTTCGGTGGTCAGCTGGTGTCACTCAGCTCGGGTATATATTGTCTATTATCCGAGTCTAGTGATCCGTTTGTTCTACGTCGGCAAGCGGTTCCCCACTGCCTGACCAGCTGTTTCTAGCAGGTTATGGACCCACTTCATGTTTGCGTGTTGTGATTTTTTTTGCGTGAATTTATTTCGTATTAGCTCTCGTCTTATTTTGAGCGTGCCCATCCGTTCTCGCGGCCTACGGAGTCTCATTCTCGCTCTCGCTTGGAGGCAGTTGGGAAGTTACGACGAAGTGGTGCCCTCCAACAATTTCATTTGCGTTCGTTATTTGAATTCGTTTTCGTTGTTTTTCGATCATGTCTTCTTCGCAGATCGTTTGGAGGGTGGAGAGCTTGTTTCTCTTTTGGAATCTATTGATATTGGTTTTGCGAGAGTGGAGACTCTCATGAGGTCACAGTTGATTTCCGTGTGCTCTTCTATGAGCAGAGCTATCGCGCATTTTCGTGGACCGCAGATTTCTTCGGGCAGTTCGACCGCAGATTTCTTCGGGCAGTTCGACCGCAGATTCGCCAATTATCATGGAGATTGTAGTAGCTGGGGAGGCCGCAGTAGGTGGTGCCTTGGGTACGGAGGTCTCCGAAGATTTTCACGGTTCGCATTCACTGCTTTGCGACAAGGGAGTCGGCGATGCACCGGCTATTTTATCGTGAAAATCAGTATCAACTCAGATTACGACCACTATACCATCCCCTAGTACCACTAGGGCGAGCGACACTGTGCGGCAGGCCCCTCCTGTCCGCACAAAAGTTCATTACATTCATGCACCTCCGCCTGTGCCCCCCCTACATGGGCTCTTGGGTGGGCCGCGATTTCGAGGGATATTTGAGTAGTGAGGAAGAGGATGAATCGGAGTACCCACTTGGGTATTTCGACGATTCCAGCGACAATTGCGAGGCAGAAGGGGAGCGTGATGGCCACTTGGCCGCTCCGTATTTTACGACCGAACGATTGGGACAAGATTCCGAACTGGACACAGGTTTCCAGGAGGAGTCTTATTATGGCGGAGTTTTAGAGCCCCCACTTGGGGAGGAAGTTTTACCGCACAATGCGTTTTTAGTTGGCACAGTATCTTTTGTTGTAGACGAGCCTAATTCTGAGAACGAGAGTTTATCGGAGACAGAGGAGCGATACACCGCAGAGGAGTGGGCTGCCTAGGAGTCAGGCGTCCACGATTCCGACGACACTGGTGGTGCAGATTTTTATGATGAAGAGTCCAATTACGGAGAGGAAGACGCTTATTATTCTGGTGGTGACTACGATTGATTTTAAACAGACAGGTGGTATTTATAGCAGTCTGTTCCCACCACCTGTTGTGGTGTGATTTGATTCTTTCTTTTTTCATTCTACCACCACTAGCGGGCAGCGGCACAACAATTTAACATTTTGACATATTTAAGACGCAAGTGGCGCAGGATCACGGTTTTCATTTGGTTGCTAAACCGACAGGCGTAATATGAAATTGAGAATCACACGTGCAGACAGGCGGAACAGATGCTCTTGCCCACCACTAGCTGGCAAAGTTATGAATTTTACCGTTCAGATTCTCTAGCAAGCCCTTAGCTATAGCAAGTATTATTTATGCCTAGCTTGTACTCTCATCGTGCCACCTGTGACTTGGCTAGCTTCCTAGAGTTTAACATTTCTTAACATTCTCTGTAAACTCTAGTAGCTAGGGTGGTGAGTGTCACTAGCTGGCCCACCTCAGATGAGGTGGTGTGCTGGAATTGGCACTACGACTAGTTCGTACAGTCTAGTGTCATCATTCCAGTATGTCACTTCAGTGGTCAGCTTGCGAAACTCAGCTCGGGTATATATTGTCAATTATCCGAGTCTAGTGATCCGTTTGTTCTATCTACGTCGGCAAGCGGTTCCGTCCCCACTGCCTGATGAGGTGTTTCTAGCATTTTTTACGGGATTTGACGTTGGATTGGTTTACGTCTTCTGGTTGGATCCCACACCGCTGCGTATCGGCCGCCTATACCACACGACTTCCTGGACTTCTGCGATTCCTTTCGGCTGCTGTATCGACGACCCGCACATTTCTTGGCCGCCCACTAATGTCATTTATCTCACTTTCTTTACCTCACTCCGCCCCTGTAGTCCTTCTCCATCATGATTGCTTCCACCAGATCGACCGCTACCATGGCGTCACGCCGCAGAGCGTTAGCGACAATTTCTTTATTCCGAGGCTGCAAGATTTGCCAACACGCCAGCCACATCGTCAGCCGCTGCACCGGCTGCTAATTCAGCGGGAGCCACGTTTCTTGCGGTTGCCCGCACCCTTCAGCGCGAACATTTCGACATGAAGGTCAGCAAGGCCGTTCGACAGAAGTTGTTCGAGAGAAAGGAGGGCAGATTTTCAGGAGCTGAATGCCATGCCTCAGCGCTTTTTACCCGGATGGTGTCCGCGCTGCAGACGGCTTTCGTCACCGAGGACATTGGTTTTGCTCCGCTGTTCCGGCTGGACGACGCGACCCTACCCATCCGAGTGTATGCGAACAACCTTTTGTTTTCCACGCTCGAGCTGCTGGTTGATCCGGCTTCGCCAGCAGCAGACTGGATGGACTCGTCCAGCTCCGCTTTCCCGTCCGACGGGAAGCGGGTGCTCTTGGAATTTGCACGTCGCATGCTCCCATCCGGTGACCCCTTCCCAGGGCAATCCGACATGCTCTTCACCGTGACCTTGCTCCGTGCTGGCCGTACAGTTCAGAGGGTTTCTAGTGGCTGAGCAGTTTGCTACACCGTGCCTGCCTGGGGATTTGCTTGATTTTGCTTGCCTAGATGTGCAGAAGAGCTCATGTTTAGGGTTTTAGGCACTAACTGAATTTGTATAGCAGACTTTCACTGCCTGCTGTGAGCTGGGACCGCCCAAGAGTACAGGCCCCCACTAGTGCTGATGTTTCCTCCTAAAGTTGAGTAGGGAGTTCGTTCCGGGTTTCACACACTTAGATCCGGTCACCACCCTTGGTGGTGTGCTGGATATCGGACACTGTGATACAGAATTGTCACTTGTCACATCCTATAGCGTAGGCTGAGTGACCGGCATCCGTAGTAGGTGCGAAACTCAGTCAGGTATTTATGTAGACTCTTTCTTTATATCAAAACACTTTTTACCGTTCTGATTCCGAAAACCCTCTATCTCAGGGTTTATCCACTTATATAGATATATTACTGCCCAACCATATATCTAGCTGCAATGTACTTGTCGCGAACCCGTACACAACGTGGCTCCACGAATACATATATACTCTCTTAGTGATAACGCAACTCTGCTCACTGTATGTATATCTTAAGTGACCACGCAAACACTGTATATATATACTGCCACTACAGAACTGTCTAGCAAGACAGCTACACTTCCAACACGCAACTGTCCAGCACGACAGCTATACTTCCAAAAGTCCAAATTTTTAACAAGTAGATAACTTCACATATGCAAGCTCTTTCTCTCAACATGAAAAGGACTACAGATAAGTAGCTCTGTTAACTTAAAATCAACGCTGCGCAAGCAAGCACCACAATTCGCAAACGACGAAATGTCATATCATAATTTACTTCAACGTAAACACTGCTGTTTTCGCGGTCTGGGTGAGGTCTCCATGTCCACTACCCACGCTTAGGTACATCGCGATGTACCTAACTATACGTGTACGTTTAATGCCGCGGTGAGCCAAATTCTCGACGCGGGGTCGTGTGGCCCATTTCAGCCGTTGATGGCATGTCCCTGTTGGTCCTGAAGCATTTGGTTTACGGTATTTAGCTCAATACGATAGTCTAGGCAGGTCATCGATATTGACAATTTTCAGAAAATGTACATTTTCAAAACTCCGAAAATCTTAGGTGCATCCCTTAGGTACATCGCGTTTGATGCACGTGTACGACCGCTTAATGATGAATATCGACACATATTTGTTACAATGGTATTTAACACCCCTTAGGGCAGTTGTAATTTCAGGGGTTTGCACTTAAACACCCAAGCACGCCTTCACTCGACACGCGGTTGTAGGCACCTAAAACTGATCTCACGCTATATGCATGCACGAAAATCGATATTCCGCCTTAGGGTTTCGCACGTACGAGTGAACGATATTCATCAGGTGTGGTTAGAGGCTTGCATGGAAATTATTTTAACACATCTCATAATGAAGGCTCTTGTCAATTATTGTCGGATTTCTGCCGTTCGCTTGCGGAACTCCACTTGGAGTTGAAGGCTGCAGCGTGTGCCTTCACCTCGCGTCCTCGGAGAAGCTGCCCTATTGCGCGACAAGCGGCCATGTTGGATACGTACCGCGAGCAAGGTCAATAGCGCGGATTTTTTGGATTCTCCAACTACATATGAATTATATTTTATCAAGGTCTACTACCAGAATCCAGTCGAACGTTCACAGAGAGAAAAATGCCGAGCTTGCCGAATATGACCGGAAAAACATTTATTTTGACCTGGGTTTTTTTGTTTTCTTCAAAAAGAGTGCTTTTGAATGCATCAGAGCGTATATTGTACGGATCGGATCCGAATGTTGGATCATAATGTCAATAGAAGAGGGTGTCTATTGGTTAATTGTCACTACAAGGGGCACAAAACGTCGGATTTGAGCCTTGATTTGATCTGTACGGCTTAGGTACATCGTTCTGTACCTAATAAGGCCCTTGGGTACATCCCCATGTACCGAAGGGTAGTGGACATCCAGGATGTCCTCTACCTCTGCGAAGGCAAAACAATAATGAGCGTCCCTTCAAACTTGGCAATGCCGGCCTATATGCTACAACCGTTGTCTCCCAAGATAGCGTAACACTCAGTTGCGTTTCCGTACTCAGTCACCAACTGTCACGTCACGATCGTGACCTGCGCTACGTTGTCGCAACCACTACACAAGTGACAGTCGTAACTGCTTATTTACCAGGCTTGTCATACGGTTAATGTCTTCAGAGCCTTACCCTCTACTCTGTTACACGGTTGCACTAGTACAGTCGCGCCACACTCAAAGGTCTAGTGTTATTCGAAAAGCGTTTAAAAGGCTGTAGTATATGAGTGCACAACTCCTTAACTTGAAAAAGAGATTGAAAGTCGCTGCACTTTCACGACTAGACTGCAACGCACGCCGGATCACTTCAAGGATGGCAGCACAAGACTCCTCGCTCACTTTTTAAGTGTACAAATACATTCTTTATAAATAAATATACTGAGAGTACTTCTGTCTCCGCAAATATTCAATAGCCATGCTTTTGGCCTGCCAAGGGCAAAACAATAATGAGCCTCTAAAGGTCTCTTCCTGCCGCCTCCGTTACGTATCTTGCTCAGTCCGCTCAATTCATGTTAACTCTTCTTTCCACCAATAACGCTGCTTTGCGTTACCGACGGTGTCTCTGCCCAGCCAGTGGCTCGGCCTCGAGCCGATTCCATTTCTCCTTTTCTCGTATCTTCACCAGTTCTCCTCGTGAAAATAGCCAGGGTCGCGTCATAGCAACCACAGTCGTCACCTGTGCCAGGAGGCACGACGTACCTGCTGAGACACCCATAGTAGGGGGGGTCTGATTTCGATGAGAATAAGAGTAGCGAACTATTAGGGAAATTAGTGAGTGGATGTGACATTGCCTGAGCGAACAGTTGGGGAAAATAATATGTGAGCTCAGAGGAGAGAATAAAGAGAGGTAACAGAGTTGGTCTCTTGGACTTGGACAGCAAATGATATAACTCTTGCTGTCTGGGTTTATGTTAAATAGTATATCTGAATATATGATATGATTCCTCAAGATAATAGAGGATAATAGTCTACTCCTGGGAATTCCCCTGGGACAATTTGGTATCTTAGGCGTGTGAGCGTCTTTTTAGCTCGCTCTCGCTCGCTTTGCGTGCTTGCATGCGCACTTTGGACCTGTGGCGAACTGCTTTCAGCTTCCGTTGCGACGTTCTGATATGTTTTTGGTGTGCATTCCGGTTGTTCTGGCGGCTTGACGGGTTAGCGTCCTAGAGGCGGGACCGTTTTTGTCGTTGGTTATACCGGTTTCACTCGTTTTTGGCCTATTTTGGCTCACTTCCGTGTGCATCCTGATAAGTGAACTCTACGGCACATATTGGGGGGGAGGTATGATGGCTTACAACAACTTTTGGGCGATTTTTATGAGTTATTTACAATTGTTTTAGTCTTCATCAACTCATAGTATGGCCTCAAACAGCTTATTTCTTCAAAATATGTGCGGATTCACTCCCTTTTTAGAGCTTAAAAAGAGTTGATGCACCTCCTCAACTTCGATAACTGGGCTTCTGGATGGTTGTGAAAAGTTATTTTACTTATTTTGGATATATTTTACCAAACTTTACCAGTCCTCATCAATTCTTGGAGCTTTGAGACCTTTTTGAGCCTTTTTGGGAGCTGCATTCACTCCTTTTTGGTCCATCAACCCTGAGTTTTAAGAGTGGATCAAGCTTCTTGACTTCAATATGGAACTTTTGAACGATATTATTATTTTATTCTACTCAGTATGGATATTATTTACCGTTCTCAACAGTTCTTGAAGGTCTACAGCCCTTTGGTGCCCTTTTTGGCTGATGCATGCACCTTTTTCAGCCCCAAAATAGCCCTTTTTGACTGAAAATGGACTTTTCAGACTGCCAAATACTTATTCTGGACAGTACACACGGTTTATCTTTCAAATATGGACCTTACTGAAAAGTTTTTATCAGTGTATGGAGTTATGGGACCTTCTGGGAGCTATTTGGATACTTTTGGCTGCAGCATGCACTCTCCATCCACACCTAGCACTTGAAAACTGTGTCGCGGAGCCCTGGCGAATTTTCTAGAAATGGACAGAAGTGAAGTAAGGACTACGTTGACAACATAAAAAGTACTTCTTCAACTCTGTTTTCACTTCCAATAGTGTTACAAGCAACCTCAGCAGCTGGCAGCAAGTGTGCTTTCGACTGCTGAACATACATCCACTTCCAGCCCCCTTAACACTGTGGGCTATTTTTAGTAACCTACCAGCATATGGCCATACCCTTTGGTATTGGTGACACGTACAGACGACAGTGGTGGAAGCAGGGCTTTGACAAGTGGGTCTACCCTCCTGGACCTCTTCAGCAACCTGGTATTCCATTTGGCGGCTTCCCTCCTTCACCTTCAGTGTCCCCCACTACGTCGGACGACGAAGAGGACCCGTTCACACTTCCTGAAGGTTTCCAGCCCCTACTGTTACCTCAACCTCCACAACAGAACTAGCCTGCCTATTTCCAGATATGCAGCCGCCCTACGACCCATACGCCGTACCCCCGTCTCCATTCACCTTTCCACCCTCACTTGCTGCTGGCTCCTTTCCACCCTCCACCACCGGACCTGCAGCACTCATGGCCCCAGGACAGCCCAGTCCCCTGCCATATCAACCACCTCAGGTCCCCCTCGCAGACCCCCGCCTTACTCCACTCAGCCCTTACCCACAGCCACATCCCTCAGGAACCGTCCCGGTGTACCACACCCCAGCAGCAGTTCCTGGACCGGTCCCCGCTGTACCATGGACCTGGTCTGGGGGTTTCCCCTTCGGGGGGGTTCCCTCCCCTTACGCCCCTGCACTTCACTCCCCGGCTCAGACGCTGCCAGGGACTGCTAGGAGTGCTGAGGAGGCGGCACGCTGGCTGGCGTATCGTCGGCAGGAAGAGGCGGCGGTGCTGGCTGCGTCAGGCTTGCAGGTGGGAGCTCAGGCCACCTATGGTGCTGGAGGGGTGCTCGCAGAGCGCCCCGGCACGGGCTACCCAGCAGGGGCCTTTCGTACCACTGGAGGGGTGCACGCAGAGCACCCCGGTGAGGGCTTCCCTGCAGGGGCCCACGCGACGAACGCTGGAGGGGTACAGGAGGATGAGCCGGAAGAGGAGCCTGTCGCAGACAATCCCTGCCCTCACGATGAGTACCTGAGAGCAGGGGGCTACATTGACGTAGACCCCGACAACCCATTTGGCCGTAGTGCTGGCGAGGAGTCTGCGTATGAGTACGAGGCGGACCCCAACGACTACGACGAGTATCTGCGGGCGGGGGGCCACAGTGACGTGGACCCCAACGATCCGTACGGGGAAGGGCAGCGCTGGGACGAGGTAGATGACGACGAGGAGGAGCAGGAGGAGCTGGTCGTCTCCATCACTGCGTCAGCCTCAGCGCAGCGCGTTGTCACTGTTGGCGTGGACGAGACGTCCGCAGCACCGCCACAACCGCCTGAAGTGTTCGTCTCGAACAACGCAGGGCGTCGGCGGTCTCGTCGTTCGTCGGGACCGGGGAGCTGGGACGAGCGCAACCTACCTTTCCGCGAGGAGTCCGACTCCAATTCTGGCGGGGGCTCTTCGTCCGCCTCGCAGACGTCCTCGTCGAGGTCATCAAAATCCTCGAG
The DNA here is from genome assembly GCA_001247695.2 of Cymbomonas tetramitiformis. NCBI lineage: Eukaryota > Viridiplantae > Chlorophyta > Pyramimonadophyceae > Pyramimonadales > Pyramimonadaceae > Cymbomonas > Cymbomonas tetramitiformis. Next base: position 8,618 of record LGRX02026461.1, on the reverse strand, counting down.
GTCGTCTAAGTCGGGCAGGAGCGGGCAGAGTGACGGACTTAGTGACCGTGCCCGCAAGCATCGCGACGCCAAGGAGAGGAAGCGGAGGCTGCGGCGTCGAGAGCGTGACGAAGGGCGGACCCTTACCCCTGCAGCCCTAGCGGCCACCTTCAGGGAGTGCCTGAAGGAGTTCCACAGCCAAGGGGGGGGCACACGGTCCGCTCCTGCGGACCCCACAGCTGAGACCGCCAGTGCAGACCCCCAGGCCGGGGTTAATTCAGTCGCTGGAGGGGTGCCCGCGGAGCACTCCGGCGCGGATCCTCCAACGGGGGTCATTTCAGACGCTGGAGGGGTGCACGCAGAGCACCCCGGCGCAGACCCCCCAGCGGGGATCGCTTCGGTTGATCCGCAGCTGGCGGAGGGCGGGGGGGAGATTCACCCGCAGCGAGCTGGTGTTGCCCCCCTGACCGCGGTGGTGGCCCCCGATGTGGGGGTGCAAACTGGGCAGCCCGGCGGCAGAGGAGGAGCTGGAGTCAGCAACGGGGACGTGACCCTGCAGCAGACGGCGGGCAAGGGCAGCGCCACACGAGAGCGCGAGACCGTTGGCTCCCGCCAACTGGCCCGGCTACGAAGGCAGTCCCTGGAGACGGTGGTGGTTCTCGGGTCTGGTGAAGGAACCCCTGCTGACCACACCCCAGGCACTGACTCGACAGCTGCCGTTCGACATGTGAACTTCCGTGAGGCGAACGGGACCCCTGATGGTCCTGGTGGAGTGATGCCTGGCGGGCCCTCAGCGGAGCTGCCTCCCCCTGCACATGACCCTGCTGTACCAGCACTTGGAGGTGGCGATGGGGGATGTGCACCACCTGGACCTCCGACAGCTGCTCCCTTGCCACCCGCGGTGCCACTCCCAATGCCCAGTGGGCCACCGCCACCACCTCCTCCTCCTCCACCTGGTAGCACGCTTGCGTTACCAGCACCAGAGCATGATGGTGGAGGTCGTGACGGGTCACCAGGGAGACCTCCCCCTCCCCCTCCGTCTGGTCGAGGTGGGCATCGAGGGCGGGCCCTACTGGCCACACGAGATGGCCACACTCTGTGGGTACCGCAGCCTTGGGGGGACACTGGATACCTCGGACTCGGAATGCCGACGGCTACGGTCAGATCGGCTGCAGATGGTGGCCTTGACCTCTTCTACAAGGCTATCCTCTTGCTGGGGGTATCACTGAGGGAGTACCTTGACATGGGGGGCACTGTGGCACAGCCGCCAGTCATGCTGATGACCCCGGAGATGGAGACGCATGCGTGGGTGGTGGACCGGGGCGTGGTGGACGCGGCCCTTCTGGCATACCGCAGTAGGCCTGCGGGCTCAGGACACCCCCGCCCGGAATGGAAGCACGTCTCCAGTACCCCTGAGTCCGAGATGCACCTCCTGGATCCCGACTGTCTTACAGCATGGGCCGAGGTGGAGCAGTCGGAGTGGTATCGGCAGCTGCAGTCACGGTCAACTCCTACGCCGACTCCAACCCCGCCTCCATCTGATGGTCGAGCCCATTTTCTAGCTCTGACGGCAGCCCCCACCTCTGTGCATCATCCGACAACCCCCGCGCCTGCGACGGCTCCGACTAACCTTGGTTCACGTCACCCTCGACCTCATCTTTCACCTAACGCAGCAACCTTTACCCCTGCAGCTACTTCATCGTCCACCGCGGGAGAGCCCAGCAGCCGTGACCTCATCGGCGAGCAGAAGGTGGAGGACGCGCTGCTGAAGCTCGTGAACAAGCTGCCGAAGTTCCCTTCAGAAGGGGATTTGTCCGAAGACGACAAGGTCAACCAGCTGGAGGTCTTCTCTCGAAAGGTCCAGAACTTACTGGACAACAAGCTGGTGATGAGGGCGTGCCGCCAAGCTAGCTGCACCGGTGAGGGATACATTACCTCCGTCCCTGACATCATGTGGATTGTGGCGGAGGAGTGTTTGCGAGGTGAGCAGCGGGAGTTTGTGGAGAAGGCCGCGGGAGGTGTCGGCACGTCAGCGGGGTGGATACAACGGTACGCTGACGCTGACATATTCTTCGGGGACCTGGCCCTCAGCCTGCTGGCCATCGAGAAGCTGCAGAAGCTGCGTGATGGACTCACCCGAAGACAGTCGAGCAAGGAGACGGCCAACGCTTACCACTCGCGACTGTCTGCGCGACAGCGCACCGTGAACTTCCTGGCCAAGGTAGTGCCTGGTTGTGTGCCCGTCTCCGACGAGGATTTCGGCCACCACTTCTGGCGGGGGTTGGTGCACCACAGCAAGGTGGGGCTGGAAATGAGGAGGGTGAACCTGGACCTCAATGATCCAGGGGAGTGGGAGGATCGGGCACGTGCTGAAGGGCACAGCCGAGGCGTTACCTCGGCTGTTCTCAAGGTGCTCGAGTTCGCCAGTGACATCGAGGCGAGCAAGGCATCCAAGGCGGCGGACGCAGCCAGCAGAAGAGCCCCAGCACCTTCTGCACCTTTCTGGCAGCAACGTCGAGGACGTGCCCTGAATGCACTGACGGAGTCTGAGCTCGATCTGGCCGCGGCATCCACACCTCCTCCTCCACCTGGACTGCCCCTTCCTGGTGCTCCACCTGGCCTCCCGGCTCCAGAGACACGGGAGTGCTACGCGTGTGGAAGGCGCGGACATCTGGTGCGGGATTGCAAGGACGCGGCCAAGCTGGCTGCGTGGAAGGCGAACGCTCCTAAAAGGTTGTCTCGAGACAGGCGGCAGGTGGCCGCTATGTTCTTCGCCATGGCACACGACGAGGACATCTCGTGGGCACCGGCGGAGCTGCGGGGAGAAGTGGAGGCCCTTGCAGCCGCAGACGTCAACGCTGTTCTAGAGTTGGCGGCTCTCACTGATTGTACGGATCTGGTGGAGGGCATCATTGAGGCGCAGCGGGCGTCCCCGGCAGCCGGCGAGTTGCCGGCCGACTCGGATCGGCAATAGGGTCTGAGGACCCTTTCGGCTGAGGGGCCAGAAAGTGACACTGGACGTCGCTCTCTTGCCGAAGCCCCTCAACCGGCTCCCGCAGCGGCGGGGGTAACCCCCATCATCGACGAGACGACGACCCCATGCCTGAGCACTACTCCGTACTAGAACCCTGGGCCTACGAGGGTATCTACAGGCCCTGCTTGGCCGCAGTGTCTGACCATTTGAATGCTTGGCACTTCAGGCGGCCAGTGGGGGCGCTTTCCATGGAAATGCTGATGATGCGACTGCGCAAAAGCCTGAAGCGCAAGTCGACGACGGGGATCCGTACTGCACTGGAACGGATGCAACAAGGTCGTGGCATGAGGTCGTCTGCCGCGCCAGCTCGGAGGTACAAGAGACGGTGCGAGCTGGACAACTTCAGGAATGAGGTGGACCTGATGTGCCTGCAGAAGCAAGCCCCGGCCCACCACACTCCGTTGGGCACGCTGCCACTGCCGACGCGGCAACAGCGCATGGTCGAGCACGTGTCGGCACTGTTGCAGGGCCCTTCGAGGTCACGTGGGATGTGCAACGACTCCCAGCAGGTTCGGGCACTGGACCTGGCAGAGACACGGGCCCACGATCTATCCCTTGCGTGGGACGAGATGACTTCGGCGGAGCAGGCTGACGCCCTGCAGCAGGATGCCCCGATAGGGCACCGCGCGTGGGAAGCGGAGGGCCTTCTGCGCTGGCGCGGCCGACGGCGTGGGATGCCGGCGGAGGAATCGCTGGCCGTCATGGACTCGCCCCCCTACCCTTGGGCTACGGGGGATGTTGGTGGAAACTCCGTGGGAGTGCCCGCGGCTTCTGTTTCGGCCACGGGGACCATCCCTGGCACAGGGGGGGACATCCCCGGGATGCCGGATGCATGGTGCAGCTTGTACAGGGTGCACTAGTACCGTGAGAGGCAGTCGGCGGTGACTCCTGCAGAGGTGAGAGCGGATCTCTTTGGCGAGCAGCCGGAGCAGCAGCCAATTGAGGTTACACCGCCCGATGCCGTGACTCCTGACGAAGTACTGGAGGGTGGACCAATGAGCGAGTCTCCGGAGCACCTGGAGGACAATTTGACCCAGCAAATGGCTGCAGACAGGGGCCAGCAGCGGAGTGCAGACCCGCCAGCGCCGGACGCTGGTGGGGTCGAGGACAGCATGACCCAACAGCTGGCCAAAGCTGGGGCCCCAGAGGAGATTCACGCACTGAATACTCACCCCCTGCAGGAAGACACTGAGGAAGAAAGCATGCGCAGTCGCCCACTGACGGAGGATGATGATGACGACGATGATGGTGATGAAGCGTGTGGGGGTGACAACGACACGAGCATGGGTGTCGGCCGTTGCAAGCGCATCCTGCGTGACGGGGGTGTGCTGTGGGCATCTCAGCTCGCTGCGGCTCATGATGAGGAAGGAGCGCTGCTGTTAGTCTTCTACGCGTATCTGCGTGGCAAGCTTGTCAAGGTACTCGTGGACTCCGGTGCCTCGGACAGCTTCGTGTCTGAAGACTGCGTACGACGTTGTGGCCTACGCGTACGGCAGGGCCCGCAAATGAAGGTCACACTAGCGGACGGGTCGGTGAAGACCACAGGGGCTGTGGCCTACTCGAAGTTCACGGCCCCCACCGCAGCGGGCTCCACCTATAATGAGTCGGCCATGGCCATGCGGGTGTTGCCACTCGGGATCCGAGTGGACGTGGTGCTGGGGGGGAAATGGTTGCGTAGCCTTTCTCCCATCATGCTGGATTACGCCGGTCACGGCTCCGTGTCCTTCGCACGCAGAACGAAGGGGGGGGGGTAAAGAGCTCGTGACCATCGCCGGCTGCACCCCGGGTAAAAGTGCTGGTGGACGCGGAGACAACTGTGCTGGACTCATCGATGAGGTCTTCCTGACGGCTGTGCAGCTGCGTAAACACCTCCTGTACGCAGAGACTCAGAAGCTCACGGGCGACGCCTCCGCTCAGCCGGCGTGGCTTATGATGGCGCGCAGGGACGGCGGCGAGCACGATTCGGCCTTCGCTGCTACTGCAGCCGGAGATCATCCCGACGCGGAGCTCCTCGCGGTCGAGGCCGAAGCAGTATGCCTCTCGGTGGACACTGCAGCTGATGCGAAGCCTGTGGCCAGCACCCAGGTGAAGCTGGAACCCCCGGGTACTGGGGGCACCGCCAAAGACATCCCACAGGACACGAGGGACGCCAAGGTGGCACCCCGCTGGAAGGAGAAGTTCCGGGCACTCTTCGAGGAGTTCTCCGAGGAGCTGCGTGACGCCCTCCCCATGATGTCCAAACTGCGGCGGTCGATGGAGGATGAGGCCAGAGTCACCCTTAAGCCAGACAAGGAGGGAGGACCTCCATTTCGCCGTCCCTACCGCATGTCTGTGGAAGAGCTTCGGCAACTGCGGGAACGCATCGAGCAGCTGGTGGAAAAGGGCTACATCAGACCCTCATCCAGTCCTTACGCGGCACCATGTCTCATGGTACCCAAACCGGGCCAGCCTAACACGCTGCGCCTGGTGGTGGATTGCCGCCAACTGAATTCTCAAACAGTGAGAGATCGGTACCCGCTGCCGGACATTCGATTGATGTTCGACGAGATGCAGGGCGCCACCCACTTCTCCTCCTTCGACGCCGTGGATGGATTCTGGCAAGTCCCCATGGCTGAGGAAGACGTGGAGAAGACAGCGTTCACCACCCAGATGGGCTCCTACGAGTGGCTGGTGATGCCACAGGGATTGCAGAATTCCCCGTCACAGTACCAGCGGAGGATGCAGAGAGCCTTAGGACACTTACCTTTCGTCCGAATCTTCATCGACGATGTGGTGGTGTTCTCGAAGGGTGGAGTCCAAGAACACTACGACAACGGCCGTACCTTCCTTCAGACCTGTCGCGAGAAAGGAGTATACCTCAAGGCCTCTAAGGCGCAGATGCTGAAGGAGTCTTTGAGGTTTCTTGGGCACACCCTGTCCAGCGAGGGCTGCAAGCCGCAGCATGACAAGGTGGCGGCAGTGCGCGACTGGCCGGCGCTGGAGAATGTCACTCACGTCCGGCAGTTCCTGGGCCTCGCCGGTTATTATCGTCGGTTCATTCACTGTTTCTCCGACATCGCGCAGCCCCTCACCATGCTCACCAAGAACGAGGTGGAGTGGAGATGGGGCCCTGAGCAGCAGTGGGCCTTCGAAGAGCTGAAAGCAGCACTGGTCGACGCCCCCGTTCTGGCCCTGCCGAACGTGAAGGCCGCAGCGGACGGATCAGCCCCCTTCGTGGTGCAGACCGACGCGAGTGGGGTGGCGCTGGGTGGAGTCCTGATGCAGGACTGTGGTGAAGGACTTAATAAGGTGATAGCCTACGAGAGCCGGCAGTTCTCCGCGGCTGAGCAGAACTACCACACGGGCGAGAGGGAGCTCTGCGGACTTCACCACTGCACCACGGTGACCTGGCGGCACTACCTGATCTTCACCGCCTTCAAGCTGCAAGGCGACCACCGGCCACTGGAATGGCTGATGGAGCCGGGGAGGGAGCTCAGTCGGCGGCAGGCACGATGGTACATGGATCTCGTGGAGGTGGGGGTCCCCCGCATGGAGTACGTGAAAGGGGCCCTGCTACTGGTTCCAGACGCCTTGTCACGGCGACCCGACTACTCTGCGAAGACGCCTCGGGAGGGCTTGAAGGAGGCCGGCATTCTCGACGCTAAGTCGGACCTCCCGAAGGACCCCCTCTCTGTGTTGGACACCTCCGACCTCTTTGAGGAGGGCCCAGCCTTGGGCACCCTGACCCAGCTTGCTGAGGTGAACAGCTGGTTGGACGCGGTGGACACTCTGCAGCTGGCGGGGTTGGCTATGGAGTCCCAACTTGGTGCCAAGGAGCTTCGAGCCCCGCACCATTGCGAGGACCTCCCAATAGAGGTTGCAGCGGGTGTTGGGGGGGTGCAGACGCAGCACCCTGGCGCGGATCTCCCGACGGAGGTCACATCAGACGCTGGAGGGGTGCAGATGCAGCACCCTGGCGCGGATCTCCCGACGGAGGTCACATCAGACGCTGGAGGGGTGCAGATGCAGCACCCTGGCGCGGATCTCCCGACGGAGGTCACATCAGACGCTGGAGGGGTGCAGATGCAGCACCCTGGCGCGGATCTCCCGACGGAGGTCACATCAGACGCTGGAGGGGTGCAGATGCAGCACCCTGGCGCGGATCTCCCGACGGAGGTCACATCAGATGTTGGAGGGGTGCAAACTGAGCACCCCGGCGCGAACCACCTGACGGAGGCCACAGCGCCCCCCACGAGAGGGGCGACGCTGGCGTTTCAGCGTGCTTCCCTGAAGAAGAGTACAAGGGCTCTTCGGGGGGCCTTCAAGTCCCTTCGCGCAATGGGACGGTCCAAGCTACCAGGAAAGGCGGCATTGGATCTGCCAGCGGAGGCCTCAGAGCAACCTTGTGGCGTGGTGGCCTCACGCACCCGGTCAAAAACTGGGTTACCTCCTGCGGGAGGGACGTCGGGGTGCCAAGCACCCATAGCGCCTGCACAAACTCCGCCGCAGGTGTCAGCCAAGGTCCCTATGGAGCGCCCCAGCGGCACGGTGACCTCTCGCTCGCGGTCGAACACCAAATCGCCGCCCCAGCAAGAGGCAGCAAAGCCGGCGACACCTCCGACGGTGGTTCTGACTGACGCCCCCAGGACGAGGAAGCCCCCTGCGAAGAGCGCGTCTCAATCGCGGAGGGAATCGACGGGGCGGTTGCACCAGGCATTGTTCGAACGGCTACAGTCGAAATACGGGAAGTTCGACGTGGATGCCTGTCGCGGACCAAAAGGCCGCGGTCAGCTGGTGGACAAATACTGGGAAAACTGCCTAAAGGAGCAGTGGAGAGGACTTCACGTGTGGTGCAGCCCCCCACATGACAGCGACCATCTCACCATCGAGGCTGTACTCCGCACCTACGTGCATGAGTGGCGGCAAGACCCCGAGAACACCTCTGCGGTGTTCCTGCTGCCGGACCTACAGTCGCGCATGCCGCAGTGGAGGAAGCTTTTCAGACGCGCGGGGATGCATATTGAGGAGGTCATCCCCACACATGACTCTCAGGGAAATCCCACCCAACTGTTTAAGGGAACAGATGGAGTGCTGCAGGACCTCCCATGGCCGATGCTGGTGGTGTATGCTCCACCCTCGAGGTCAAGACCGCAGAGGGTTCGACACCAGCGAGTGCCCCCGCCAATTGTTGATGCAGGCAAGGCGTCAAAGATGCGGGACGCGCAGGGCACAGTTTCTGGAGGAGATTTCCTTGAGGCCCTGCGGGACGAGTACAGCCGAGACGGGCCCCTTCGTACTCTGCGGGAGCAAGTACAGTCAGCTCCCCATCACAGCACGAAGCACTTCCGCATTGTTGGCGAAGTGCTGTGGCGGGTAGCTGCGGGGCACTACCAGCTGGTCCTGGGTGAGGACTCACCCCTCCGGGAGATTGTGTTCCGCGAGGCCCCCGACTCCCTGGCAGCGGGTCACACAGGGCGCGACAAGACACTTGAAAGGGTTCTTCGTCGATTCTGGTGGAAGAACGCCTCGGATGATGTGGGGGCTTGGGTGGCGTCCTGCCCCGCTTACCAGGCTGTGAAACCCCGATCGTCATACCCTGATGGACTGCTTAACCTGCATTCGATCC
>LGRX02026460.1:0-22277 GCA_001247695.2 Cymbomonas tetramitiformis | reverse complement strand
GATGTGGGTGGGCCGACACTGGTCACGCACTTGCTGAATGATGCTAGCGCGGTGACCTGGCTCGCGAAGAATGGTCTGGCAGTCCTTAAGAAACTCCCTGATAACCGCAGCACCGCCCGTCTCATCACCCACAAGCGGGCGATTCTTCACAGGTGTAGGAGGGACAGGCTCCTCAGGGCCGTCGCTGAAGGGAAGTGCCCTCCGCGTGTCGATCCCAGCTGGGACCGGCGTGGTAAATCCATCCGAAGAATCCACGGTAGTCATGGCAGCCGTAAGTGGAGCACCGGCGCGATAAAACCCTAATAATAAGGGCAAGCCCCCTTCAAGGAAGGGGCCAAATCTGAAATAAATTCAAAATCTGCTCCGATGCCCACGAAACTCGGTAACACGGCCGGGATTGGCGAAGTAAAAATATCCTCCAAAGGAAAATGTCTGGGCCCAAATACTCCGTAAGCAATAAGCATCCAAAAACGGCCAAGTCACCCGCAAGATTTCAAAATCCGCTCAATATACACAAACAAGCGGCAAGCGTGGCGAATTAAGGTAAAATGACACGGGTAAAGATGCATAGAGTTGCGAGGGAAAATGTGGAGCGGCGGGGGTGGGCGGAAAGTAGGAGTGGGAGGTCGAGGTCCTTGCGTTTGTCGATGTCCGATGGCATGGCCCTTTTAACGTGTCGCGAGCCACTAGGTACCAAACTCTGCGCGATGCTGCATACAATCGGGGGCCCCAGCGCTCTCTGACCCATCTCCTCCATATTTCCCTCCGCCACTCGTCGCGCTCACCTCATCATCTACGCAGTCAGTTGTGCCGCGAAAACGCGGCACCCCGCAACATTCTACCTTCTCAGCCACGCTCGCCCCTCTACAGCTTTAGCCAGCCATTTAGTGGCTTTGAATCAAAACCACTTTAGGCAAGTGGTGGGCCTATAGCCTACTAGAATGTCCTAGTGACACAGTGAAAACGCCGAACGCCGTAGGGTTTGAGCGAGGCAATCGGGTATATCAAAAGATAGAAATGAATACACGACTCTCAGGCTATCTAAGCTCTGAGGCCGTCACTAGGCAATCATATCGTGTGTCACAGTCTAAGCTACCGAAGTCGAACTACTGAGTACAGGAAGTCACTGTACTGTCACTGTCACTGTCATACGTCATACGTGGTACTGAACTACTGAATCTCATCCTATCATCATGACATACAGTCGAGATAACGTCGGTCAATGGCATTCACCTTTGGTGCGTGTTCGGACATCTAGTGGCTATCTACTACCCAAATTCATGGTCCTACCACAAGGACCAAGGGGCAATTGCGGTTTCGATCACTAGATCTTCGACTATTTGAGGCACAGGCAACATTTGCACATGATGTTTATGAGTTAGATGAATTTTATTTCTTATCGCGGCGGCCCCCATGAGACTTTAGGTGTGTGGTTGAACGACACGCTTTAGGGGTGTAATTTCACCAAAAGCTTGAAGAAAATGGTGGTCCTACCACAAGGACCACCGTTATTTTGAGTATTAGGAGTCACATGGGGGGCTCACGGTGATGCTCATGGTTATATATCTTGACTTTATGACCAAATAAGATAACTGAATCGGTTACTTCGCACCCTCATCATCATTTCCGCTCTATTTCAGCATGGCGCATAATCAACACAATGCAAATTCCGAATTTAGTGAATTTCGGACTTTAGAAATTGGCATTCATCCATTCTAAAATGTACACGCCAGTCGAAAAATAAGATATTTGGATGATGTTAGACTTCCAGAAATTCGCAATACATGTATACTTGAAGATTTAATGTGCCGCACACACCAACCTTGCGATATGTGCCCTCTAGCAAGCAATTATGATGGCTGGCTGGTCAGCTCGCGTGACCACTGTTTTAGGGGGGAAGCCAACGAGCTAATATATTAGAGGGGAAGCCAACGAGCCAACGAGCCAATATATGCATTCCAACCGGGCCTACCGCCCAAATATGATTGGGACATATGTATAGGTTCAATTTGATGGTATCCGCGCAGGTGTAGTGTTGATATATGATTGGTAAAAAATTATTGAAGATGAGTCACTAATTTGCCACATCTAGAGGACAATCGTGTATCCTCAATGCGATTGGCATCGAAGATGGATGCCAAAGGTAGAGCGGAAGGTATTCTTGGAAGACACGACATTGATCGTTGTTACAAGAAGGCGTTTTCACGCTTAGCATGCTTGAGCTTGCATGTGAGGGTCGATGGCATATCGTCATGCCGACATCGTTAGCTCGGCGAATGCTTCGGAGTTCATAACTCAATTATGGTATCTCGTGAGACGGGACGAAGCAATCACTATAAGAGATGAAAACTTTGTGCTAGTGACAGAGTCCCTTGGCGCACACATCTCACACCCATCATATACTTGCGTCTCGCTATATTGTTCAACTATAGCAGCGCGTTGACAATACTTGAGCAATGTATGTTGGATATGACACTGTGACACAGAACTGTCGCTTGTCACATCCTATAGTAGGCTGGGTGATCGTCACCCGTAGGTGCGAAACTCAATCAGGTATCTATGTAGATTCTTTCTTTATATCAACACACGTTTTACCGTTCTGATTCCGAAAACCCTCTAGCTCAGGGTTTATCCATTTATACAACGTTGTATAGATATATTACTGCCCAACCATATATCTAGCAGGTTTGGTCCCACTTACGCTTTATTTAGCCACTGTGGGATTGCTAGTATGAGTGGCTAAGTCCGGACGCTTGGGATGGAGTGAGGCGCTCCGTTCGTGAGAGTACCGGCAGTCACGGGCATGGCCTAATTGCTGTGGGTTGATTTACGACACGCCGCGGTACTGTACCTTGGGACGCATTTTTTTCTGGAATTGGCACAACGACTAGTTTGTACAGTCTAGTGTCATACCAGTATGGCATCTTCGGTGGTCAGCTGGTGTCACTCAGCTCGGGTATATATTGTCTATTATCCGAGTCTAGTGATCCGTTTGTTCTACGTCGGCAAGCGGTTCCCCACTGCCTGACCAGCTGTTTCTAGCAGGTTATGGACCCACTTCATGTTTGCGTGTTGTGATTTTTTTTGCGTGAATTTATTTCGTATTAGCTCTCGTCTTATTTTGAGCGTGCCCATCCGTTCTCGCGGCCTACGGAGTCTCATTCTCGCTCTCGCTTGGAGGCAGTTGGGAAGTTACGACGAAGTGGTGCCCTCCAACAATTTCATTTGCGTTCGTTATTTGAATTCGTTTTCGTTGTTTTTCGATCATGTCTTCTTCGCAGATCGTTTGGAGGGTGGAGAGCTTGTTTCTCTTTTGGAATCTATTGATATTGGTTTTGCGAGAGTGGAGACTCTCATGAGGTCACAGTTGATTTCCGTGTGCTCTTCTATGAGCAGAGCTATCGCGCATTTTCGTGGACCGCAGATTTCTTCGGGCAGTTCGACCGCAGATTTCTTCGGGCAGTTCGACCGCAGATTCGCCAATTATCATGGAGATTGTAGTAGCTGGGGAGGCCGCAGTAGGTGGTGCCTTGGGTACGGAGGTCTCCGAAGATTTTCACGGTTCGCATTCACTGCTTTGCGACAAGGGAGTCGGCGATGCACCGGCTATTTTATCGTGAAAATCAGTATCAACTCAGATTACGACCACTATACCATCCCCTAGTACCACTAGGGCGAGCGACACTGTGCGGCAGGCCCCTCCTGTCCGCACAAAAGTTCATTACATTCATGCACCTCCGCCTGTGCCCCCCCTACATGGGCTCTTGGGTGGGCCGCGATTTCGAGGGATATTTGAGTAGTGAGGAAGAGGATGAATCGGAGTACCCACTTGGGTATTTCGACGATTCCAGCGACAATTGCGAGGCAGAAGGGGAGCGTGATGGCCACTTGGCCGCTCCGTATTTTACGACCGAACGATTGGGACAAGATTCCGAACTGGACACAGGTTTCCAGGAGGAGTCTTATTATGGCGGAGTTTTAGAGCCCCCACTTGGGGAGGAAGTTTTACCGCACAATGCGTTTTTAGTTGGCACAGTATCTTTTGTTGTAGACGAGCCTAATTCTGAGAACGAGAGTTTATCGGAGACAGAGGAGCGATACACCGCAGAGGAGTGGGCTGCCTAGGAGTCAGGCGTCCACGATTCCGACGACACTGGTGGTGCAGATTTTTATGATGAAGAGTCCAATTACGGAGAGGAAGACGCTTATTATTCTGGTGGTGACTACGATTGATTTTAAACAGACAGGTGGTATTTATAGCAGTCTGTTCCCACCACCTGTTGTGGTGTGATTTGATTCTTTCTTTTTTCATTCTACCACCACTAGCGGGCAGCGGCACAACAATTTAACATTTTGACATATTTAAGACGCAAGTGGCGCAGGATCACGGTTTTCATTTGGTTGCTAAACCGACAGGCGTAATATGAAATTGAGAATCACACGTGCAGACAGGCGGAACAGATGCTCTTGCCCACCACTAGCTGGCAAAGTTATGAATTTTACCGTTCAGATTCTCTAGCAAGCCCTTAGCTATAGCAAGTATTATTTATGCCTAGCTTGTACTCTCATCGTGCCACCTGTGACTTGGCTAGCTTCCTAGAGTTTAACATTTCTTAACATTCTCTGTAAACTCTAGTAGCTAGGGTGGTGAGTGTCACTAGCTGGCCCACCTCAGATGAGGTGGTGTGCTGGAATTGGCACTACGACTAGTTCGTACAGTCTAGTGTCATCATTCCAGTATGTCACTTCAGTGGTCAGCTTGCGAAACTCAGCTCGGGTATATATTGTCAATTATCCGAGTCTAGTGATCCGTTTGTTCTATCTACGTCGGCAAGCGGTTCCGTCCCCACTGCCTGATGAGGTGTTTCTAGCATTTTTTACGGGATTTGACGTTGGATTGGTTTACGTCTTCTGGTTGGATCCCACACCGCTGCGTATCGGCCGCCTATACCACACGACTTCCTGGACTTCTGCGATTCCTTTCGGCTGCTGTATCGACGACCCGCACATTTCTTGGCCGCCCACTAATGTCATTTATCTCACTTTCTTTACCTCACTCCGCCCCTGTAGTCCTTCTCCATCATGATTGCTTCCACCAGATCGACCGCTACCATGGCGTCACGCCGCAGAGCGTTAGCGACAATTTCTTTATTCCGAGGCTGCAAGATTTGCCAACACGCCAGCCACATCGTCAGCCGCTGCACCGGCTGCTAATTCAGCGGGAGCCACGTTTCTTGCGGTTGCCCGCACCCTTCAGCGCGAACATTTCGACATGAAGGTCAGCAAGGCCGTTCGACAGAAGTTGTTCGAGAGAAAGGAGGGCAGATTTTCAGGAGCTGAATGCCATGCCTCAGCGCTTTTTACCCGGATGGTGTCCGCGCTGCAGACGGCTTTCGTCACCGAGGACATTGGTTTTGCTCCGCTGTTCCGGCTGGACGACGCGACCCTACCCATCCGAGTGTATGCGAACAACCTTTTGTTTTCCACGCTCGAGCTGCTGGTTGATCCGGCTTCGCCAGCAGCAGACTGGATGGACTCGTCCAGCTCCGCTTTCCCGTCCGACGGGAAGCGGGTGCTCTTGGAATTTGCACGTCGCATGCTCCCATCCGGTGACCCCTTCCCAGGGCAATCCGACATGCTCTTCACCGTGACCTTGCTCCGTGCTGGCCGTACAGTTCAGAGGGTTTCTAGTGGCTGAGCAGTTTGCTACACCGTGCCTGCCTGGGGATTTGCTTGATTTTGCTTGCCTAGATGTGCAGAAGAGCTCATGTTTAGGGTTTTAGGCACTAACTGAATTTGTATAGCAGACTTTCACTGCCTGCTGTGAGCTGGGACCGCCCAAGAGTACAGGCCCCCACTAGTGCTGATGTTTCCTCCTAAAGTTGAGTAGGGAGTTCGTTCCGGGTTTCACACACTTAGATCCGGTCACCACCCTTGGTGGTGTGCTGGATATCGGACACTGTGATACAGAATTGTCACTTGTCACATCCTATAGCGTAGGCTGAGTGACCGGCATCCGTAGTAGGTGCGAAACTCAGTCAGGTATTTATGTAGACTCTTTCTTTATATCAAAACACTTTTTACCGTTCTGATTCCGAAAACCCTCTATCTCAGGGTTTATCCACTTATATAGATATATTACTGCCCAACCATATATCTAGCTGCAATGTACTTGTCGCGAACCCGTACACAACGTGGCTCCACGAATACATATATACTCTCTTAGTGATAACGCAACTCTGCTCACTGTATGTATATCTTAAGTGACCACGCAAACACTGTATATATATACTGCCACTACAGAACTGTCTAGCAAGACAGCTACACTTCCAACACGCAACTGTCCAGCACGACAGCTATACTTCCAAAAGTCCAAATTTTTAACAAGTAGATAACTTCACATATGCAAGCTCTTTCTCTCAACATGAAAAGGACTACAGATAAGTAGCTCTGTTAACTTAAAATCAACGCTGCGCAAGCAAGCACCACAATTCGCAAACGACGAAATGTCATATCATAATTTACTTCAACGTAAACACTGCTGTTTTCGCGGTCTGGGTGAGGTCTCCATGTCCACTACCCACGCTTAGGTACATCGCGATGTACCTAACTATACGTGTACGTTTAATGCCGCGGTGAGCCAAATTCTCGACGCGGGGTCGTGTGGCCCATTTCAGCCGTTGATGGCATGTCCCTGTTGGTCCTGAAGCATTTGGTTTACGGTATTTAGCTCAATACGATAGTCTAGGCAGGTCATCGATATTGACAATTTTCAGAAAATGTACATTTTCAAAACTCCGAAAATCTTAGGTGCATCCCTTAGGTACATCGCGTTTGATGCACGTGTACGACCGCTTAATGATGAATATCGACACATATTTGTTACAATGGTATTTAACACCCCTTAGGGCAGTTGTAATTTCAGGGGTTTGCACTTAAACACCCAAGCACGCCTTCACTCGACACGCGGTTGTAGGCACCTAAAACTGATCTCACGCTATATGCATGCACGAAAATCGATATTCCGCCTTAGGGTTTCGCACGTACGAGTGAACGATATTCATCAGGTGTGGTTAGAGGCTTGCATGGAAATTATTTTAACACATCTCATAATGAAGGCTCTTGTCAATTATTGTCGGATTTCTGCCGTTCGCTTGCGGAACTCCACTTGGAGTTGAAGGCTGCAGCGTGTGCCTTCACCTCGCGTCCTCGGAGAAGCTGCCCTATTGCGCGACAAGCGGCCATGTTGGATACGTACCGCGAGCAAGGTCAATAGCGCGGATTTTTTGGATTCTCCAACTACATATGAATTATATTTTATCAAGGTCTACTACCAGAATCCAGTCGAACGTTCACAGAGAGAAAAATGCCGAGCTTGCCGAATATGACCGGAAAAACATTTATTTTGACCTGGGTTTTTTTGTTTTCTTCAAAAAGAGTGCTTTTGAATGCATCAGAGCGTATATTGTACGGATCGGATCCGAATGTTGGATCATAATGTCAATAGAAGAGGGTGTCTATTGGTTAATTGTCACTACAAGGGGCACAAAACGTCGGATTTGAGCCTTGATTTGATCTGTACGGCTTAGGTACATCGTTCTGTACCTAATAAGGCCCTTGGGTACATCCCCATGTACCGAAGGGTAGTGGACATCCAGGATGTCCTCTACCTCTGCGAAGGCAAAACAATAATGAGCGTCCCTTCAAACTTGGCAATGCCGGCCTATATGCTACAACCGTTGTCTCCCAAGATAGCGTAACACTCAGTTGCGTTTCCGTACTCAGTCACCAACTGTCACGTCACGATCGTGACCTGCGCTACGTTGTCGCAACCACTACACAAGTGACAGTCGTAACTGCTTATTTACCAGGCTTGTCATACGGTTAATGTCTTCAGAGCCTTACCCTCTACTCTGTTACACGGTTGCACTAGTACAGTCGCGCCACACTCAAAGGTCTAGTGTTATTCGAAAAGCGTTTAAAAGGCTGTAGTATATGAGTGCACAACTCCTTAACTTGAAAAAGAGATTGAAAGTCGCTGCACTTTCACGACTAGACTGCAACGCACGCCGGATCACTTCAAGGATGGCAGCACAAGACTCCTCGCTCACTTTTTAAGTGTACAAATACATTCTTTATAAATAAATATACTGAGAGTACTTCTGTCTCCGCAAATATTCAATAGCCATGCTTTTGGCCTGCCAAGGGCAAAACAATAATGAGCCTCTAAAGGTCTCTTCCTGCCGCCTCCGTTACGTATCTTGCTCAGTCCGCTCAATTCATGTTAACTCTTCTTTCCACCAATAACGCTGCTTTGCGTTACCGACGGTGTCTCTGCCCAGCCAGTGGCTCGGCCTCGAGCCGATTCCATTTCTCCTTTTCTCGTATCTTCACCAGTTCTCCTCGTGAAAATAGCCAGGGTCGCGTCATAGCAACCACAGTCGTCACCTGTGCCAGGAGGCACGACGTACCTGCTGAGACACCCATAGTAGGGGGGGTCTGATTTCGATGAGAATAAGAGTAGCGAACTATTAGGGAAATTAGTGAGTGGATGTGACATTGCCTGAGCGAACAGTTGGGGAAAATAATATGTGAGCTCGGAGGAGAGAATAAAGAGAGGTAACAGAGTTGGTCTCTCAGACTTGGACAGCAAATGATATAACTCTTGCTGTCTGGGTTTATGTTAAATAGTATATCTGAATATATGATATGATTCCTCAAGATAATAGAGGATAATAGTTTACTCCTGGGAATTCCCCTGGGACAATTTGGTATCTTAGGCGTGTGAGCGTATTTTTAGCTCGCTCTCGCTCGCTTTGCGTGCTTGCATGCGCACTTTGGACCTGTGGCGAACTGCTTTCAGCTTCCGTTGCGACGTTCTGATATGTTTTTGGTGTGCATTCCGGTTGTTCTGGCGGCTTGACGGGTTAGCGTCCTAGAAGAGGCGGGACCGTTTTTGTCGTTGGTTATACCGGTTTCACTCGTTTTTTGGCCTATTTTGGCTCACTTCCGTGTGCATCCTGATAAGTGAACTCTACGGCACATATTGGGGGGGAGGTATGATGGCTTACAACAACTTTTGTGCGATTTTTATGAGTTATTTACAATTGTTTTAGTCTTCATCAACTCATAGTATGGCCTCAAACAGCTTATTTCTTCAAAATATGTGCGGATTCACTCCCTTTTTAGAGCTTAAAAAGAGTTGATGCACCTCCTCAACTTCGATAACTGGGCTTCTGGATGGTTGTGAAAAGTTATTTTACTTATTTTGGATATATTTTACCAAACTTTACCAGTCCTCATCAATTCTTGGAGCTTTGAGACCTTTTTGAGCCTTTTTGGGAGCTGCATTCACACCTTTTTGGTCCATCAACCCTGAGTTTTAAGAGTGGATCAAGCTTCTAGACTTCAATATGGAACTTTTGAACGATATTATTATTTTATTCTACTCAGTATGGATATTATTTACCGTTCTCAACAGTTCTTGAAGGTCTACAGCCCTTTGGTGCCCTTTTTGGCTGATGCATGCACCTTTTTCAGCCCCAAAATAGCCCTTTTTTGACTGAAAATGGACTTTTCAGACTGCCAAATACTTATTCTGGACAGTACACACGGTTTATCTTTCAAATATGGACCTTACTGAAAAGTTTTTATCAGTGTATGGAGTTATGGGACCTTCTGGGGAGCTATTTGGATACTTTTGGCTGCAGCATGCACTCTCCATCCACACCTAGCACTTGAAAACTGTGTCGCGGAGCCCTGGCGAATTTTCTAGAAAATGGACAGAAGTGAAGTAAGGACTACGTTGACAACATAAAAAGTACTTCTTCAACTCTGTTTTCACTTCCAATAGTGTTACAGGCAACCTCAGCTGCTGGCAGCAAGTGTGCTTTCGACTGCTGAACATACATCCACTTCCAGCCCCCTTAACACTGTGGGCGGGCTATTTTTAGTAACCTACCAGCATATGGCCATACCCTTTGGTATTGGTGACACGTACAGACGACAGTGGTGGAAGCAGGGCTTTGCCCTCCTGCCCTCCTGGACCTCTTCAGCAACCTGGTATTCCATTTGGCGGCTTCCCTCCTTCACCTTCAGTGTCCCCCACTACGTCGGACGACGAAGAGGACCCGTTCACACTTCCTGAAGGTTTCCAGCCCCTACTGTTACCTCAACCTCCACAACAGAACTAGCCTGCCTATTTCCGGATATGCAGCCGCCCTACGACCCATACGCCGTACCCCCGTCTCCATTCACCTTTCCACCCTCACTTGCTGCTGGCTCCTTTCCACCCTCCACCACCGGATCTGCAGCACTCATGGCCCCAGGACAGCCCAGTCCCCTGCCATATCAACCACCTCAGGTCCCCCCCGCAGACCCCCGCCTTACTCCACTCAGCCCTTACCCACAGCCACATCCCTCAGGAACCGTCCCGGTGTACCACACCCCAGCAGCAGTTCCTGGACCGGTCCCCGCTGTACCATGGACCTGGTCTGGGGGTTTCCCCTTCGGGGGGGTTCCCTCCCCTTACGCCCCTGCACTTCACTCCCCGGCTCAGACGCTGCCAGGGACTGCTAGGAGTGCCGAGGAGGCGGCACGCTGGCTGGCGTATCGTCGGCAGGAAGAGGCGGCGGTGCTGGCTGCGTCAGGCTTGCAGGTGGGAGCTCAGGCCACCTATGGTGCTGGAGGGGTGCTCGCAGAGCGCCCCGGCACGGGCTACCCAGCAGGGGCCTTTCGTACCACTGGAGGGGTGCACGCAGAGCACCCCGGTGAGGGCTTCCCTGCAGGGGCCCACGCGACGAACGCTGGAGGGGTACAGGAGGATGAGCTGGAAGAGGAGCCTGTCGCAGACAATCCCTGCCCTCACGATGAGTACCTGAGAGCAGGGGGCTACAGTGACGTAGACCCCGACAACCCATTTGGCCGTAGTGCTGGCGAGGAGTCTGCGTATGAGTACGAGGCGGACCCTAACGACTACGACGAGTATCTGCGGGCGGGGGGCCACAGTGACGTGGACCCCAACGATCCGTACGGGGAAGGGCAACGCTGGGACGAGGTAGATGACGACGAGGAGGAGCAGGAGGAGCTGGTCGTCTCCATCACTGCGTCAGCCTCAGCGCAGCGCGTTGTCACTGTTGGCGTGGACGAGACGTCCGCAGCACCGCCACAACCGCCTGAAGTGTTAGTCTCGAACAACGCAGGGCGTCGGCGGTCTCATCGTTCGTCGGGACCGGGGAGCTGGGACGAGCGCAACCTACCTTTCCGCGAGGGGTCCAATTCTGGCGGGGGCTCTTCGTCCGCCTCGCAGACGTCCTCGTCGAGGTCATCAAAATCCTCGAGGTCGTCTAAGTCGGGCAGGAGCGGGCAGAGTGACGGACTTAGTGACCGTGCCCGCAAGCATCGCGACGCCAAGGAGAGGAAGCGGAGGCTGCGGCGTCGAGAGCGTGACGAAGGGCGGACCCTTACCCCTGCAGCCCTAGCGGCCACCTTCAGGGAATGCCTGAAGGAGTTCCACAGCCAAGGGGGGGGCACACGGTCCGCTCCTGCAGACCCCACAGCTGAGACCGCCAGTGCAGACCCCCAGGCCGGGGTTAATTCAGTCGCCGGAGGGGTGCCCGCGGAGCACTCCGGCGCGGATCCTCCAACGGGGGTCATTTCAGACGCTGGAGGGGTGCACGCAGAGCACCCCGGCGCAGACCCCCCAGCGGGGATCGCTTCGGTTGATCCGCAGCTGGCGGAGGGCGGGGGAGATTCACCCGCAGCGAGCTGGTGTTGCCCCCCTGACCGCGGTGGTGGCCCCCGATGTGGGGGTGCAAACTGGGCAGCCCGGCGGCAGAGGAGGAGCTGGAGTCAGCAACGAGGACGTGACCCTGCAGCAGACGGCGGGCAAGGGCAGCGCCACACGAGGGCGCGAGACCGTTGGCTCCCGCCAACTGGCCCGGCTACGAAGGCAGTCCCTGGAGACGGTGGTGGTTCTCGGGTCTGGTGAAGGAACCCCTGCTGACCACACCCCAGGCACTGACTCGACAGCTGCCGTTCGACATGTGAACTTCCGTGAGGCGAACGGGACCCCTGATGGTCCTGGTGGAGTGATGCCTGGCGGGCCCGCAGCGGAGCTGCCTCCCCCTGCACATGACCCTGCTGTACCAGCACTTGGAGGTGGCGATGGGGGATGTGCACCACCTGGACCTCCGACAGCTGCTCCCTTGCCACCCGTGGTGCCACTCCCAATGCCCAGTGGGCCACCGCCACCACCTCCTCCTCCTCCACCTGGTAGCACGCTTGCGTTACCAGCACCAGAGCATAATGGTGGAGGTCGTGACGGGTCACCAGGGAGACCTCCCCCTCCCCCTCCGTCTGGTCGAGGTGGGCATCGAGGGCGGGCCCTACTGGCCACACGAGATGGCCACACTCTGTGGGTACCGCAGCCTTGGGGGGACACTGGATACCTCGGACTCGGAATGCCGACGGCTACGGTCAGATCGGCTGCAGATGGTGGCCTTGACCTCTTCTACAAGGCTATCCTCTTGCTGGGGGTATCACTGAGGGAGTACCTTGACATGGGGGGCACTGTGGCACAGCCGCCAGTCATGCTGATGACCCCGGAGATGGAGACGCATGCGTGGGTGGTGGACCGGGGCGTGGTGGACGCGGCCCTTCTGGCATACCGCAGTAGGCCTGCGGGCTCAGGACACCCCCGCCCGGAATGGAAGCACGTCTCCGATACCCCTGAGTCCGAGATGCACCTCCTGGATCCCGACTGTCTTACAGCATGGGCCGAGGTGGAGCAGTTGGAGTGGTATCGGCAGCTGCAGTCACGGTCAATTCCTACGCCGACTCCAACCCCGCCTCCATCTGATGGTCGAGCCCATTTTCTAGCTCTGACGGCAGCCCCCACCTCTGTGCATCATCCGACAACCCCCGCGCCTGCGACGGCTCCGACTAACCTTGGTTCACGTCACCCTCGACCTCATCTTTCACCTAACGCAGCAACCTTTACCCCTGCAGCTACTTCATCGTCCACAGCGGGAGAGCCCAGCAGCCGTGACCTCATCGGCGAGCAGAAGGTGGAGGACGCGCTGCTGAAGCTCGTGAACAAGCTGCCGAAGTTCCCTGCAGAAGGGGATTTGTCTGAAGACGATAAGGTCAACCAGCTGGAGGCCTTCTCTCGAAAGGTCCAGAACTTACTGGACAACAAGCTGGTGATGAGGGCGTGCCGCCAAGCTAGCTGCACCGGTGAGGGATACATTACCTCCGTCCCTGACATCATGTGGATTGTGGCGGAGGAGTGTTTGCGAGGTGAGCAGCGGGAGTTTGTGGAGAAGGCCGCGGGAGGTGTCGGCACGTCAGCGAGGTGGATACAACGGTACGCTGACGCTGACATATTCTTCGGGGACCTGGCCCTCAGCCTGCTGGCCATCGAGAAGCTGCAGAAGCTGCGTGATGGACTCACCCGAAGACAGTCGAGCAAGGAGACGGCCAACGCTTACCACTCGCGACTGTCTGCGCGACAGCGCACCGTGAACTTCCTGGCCAAGGTAGTGCCTGGTTGTGTGCCCGTCTCCGACGAGGATTTCGGCCACCACTTCTGGCGGGGGTTGGTGCACCACAGCAAGGTGGGGCTGGAAATGAGGAGGGTGAACCTGGACCTCAATGATCCAGGGGTGTGGGAGGATCGGGCACGTGCTGAAGGGCACAGCCGAGGCGTTACCTCGGCTGTTCTCAAGGTGCTCGAGTTCGCCAGTGACATCGAGGCGAGCAAGGCATCCAAGGCGGCGGACGCAGCCAGCAGAAGAGCCCCAGCACCTTCTGCACCTTTCTGGCAGCAACGTCGAGGACGTGCCCTGAATGCACTGACGGAGTCTGAGCTCGATCTGGCCGCGGCATCCACACCTCCTCCACCACCTGGACTGCCCCTTCCTGGTGCTCCACCTGGCCTCCCGGCTCCAGAGACACGGGAGTGCTACGCGTGTGGAAGGCGCGGACATCTGGTGCGGGATTGCAAGGACGCGGCCAAGCTGGCTGCGTGGAAGGCGAACGCTCCTAAAAGGTTGTCTCGAGACAGGCGGCAGGTGGCCGCTATGTTCTTCGCCATGGCACGACGAGGACATCTCGTGGGCACCGGCGGAGCTGCGGGGAGAAGTGGAGGCCCTTGCAGCCGCAGACGTCAACGCTGTTCTAGAGTTGGCGGCTCTCACTGATTGTACGGATCTGGTGGAGGGCATCATTGAGGCGCAGCGGGCGTCCCCGGCAGCCGGCGAGTTGCCGGCCGACTCGGATCGGCAATAGGGTCTGAGGACCCTTTCGGCTGAGGGGCCAGAAAGTGACACTGGACGTCGCTCTCTTGCCGAAGCCCCTCAACCGGCTCCCGCAGCGGCGGGGGTAACCCCCATCATCGACGAGACGACGACCCCATGCCTGAGCACTACTCCGTACTAGAACCCTGGGCCTACGAGGGTATCTACAGGCCCTGCTTGGCCGCAGTGTCTGACCATTTGAATGCTTGGCACTTCAGGCGGCCAGTGGGGGCGCTTTCCATGGAAATGCTGATGATGCGACTGCGCAAAAGCCTGAAGCGCAAGTCGACGACGGGGATCCGTACTGCACTGGAACGGATGCAACAAGGTCGTGGCATGAGGTCGTCTGCCGCGCCAGCTCGGAGGTACAAGAGACGGTGCGAGCTGGACAACTTCAGGAATGAGGTGGACCTGATGTGCCTGCAGAAGCAAGCCCCGGCCCACCACACTCCGTTGGGCACGCTGCCACTGCCGACGCGGCAACAGCGCATGGTCGAGCACGTGTCGGCACTGTTGCAAGGCCCTTCGAGGTCACGTGGGATGTGCAACGACTCCCAGCAGGTTCGGGCACTGGACCTGGCGGAGACACGGGCCCACGATCTATCCCTTGCGTGGGACGAGATGACTTCGGCGGAGCAGGCTGACGCCCTGCAGCAGGATGCCCCGATAGGGCACCGCGCGTGGGAAACGGAGGGCCTTCTGCGCTGGCGCGGCCGACAGCGTGGGATGCCGGCGGAGGAATCGCTGGCCGTCATGGACTCGCCCCCTACCCTTGGGCTACGGGGGATGTTGGTGGAAACTCCGTGGGAGTGCCCGCGGCTTCTGTTTCGGCCACGGGGACCATCCCTGGCACAGGGGGGGACATCCCCGGGATGCCGGATGCATGGTGCAGCTTGTACAGGGTGCACCAGTACCGTGAGAGGCAGTCGGCGGTGACTCCTGTAGAGGTGAGAGCGGATCTCTTTGGCGAGCAGCCGGAGCAGCAGCCAATTGAGGTTACACCGCCCGATGCCGTGACTCCTGACGAAGTACTGGAGGGTGGACCAATGAGCGAGTCTCCGGAGCACCTGGAGGACAATTTGACCCAGCAAATGGCTGCAGACAGGGGCCAGCAGCGGAGTGCAGACCCGCCAGCGCCGGACGCTGGTGGGGTCGAGGACAGCATGACCCAACAGCTGGCCAAAGCTGGGGCCCCAGAGGAGATTCACGCACTGAATACTCACCCCCTGCAGGAAGACACTGAGGAAGAAAGCATGCGCAGTCACCCACTGATGGAGGATGATGATGACGACGATGATGGTGATGAAGCGTGTGGGGGTGACAACGACACGAGCATGGGTGTCGGCCGTTGCAAGCGCATCCTGCGTGACGGGGGTGTGCTGTGGGCATCTCAGCTCGCTGCGGCTCATGATGAGGAAGGAGCGCTGCTGCTAGTCTTCTACGCGTATCTGCGTGGCAAGCTTGTCAAGGTACTCGTGGATTCCGGTGCCTCAGACAACTTCGTGTCTGAAGACTGCGTACGACGTTGTGGCCTACGCGTACGGCAGGGCCCGCAAATGAAGGTCACACTAGCGGACGGGTCGGTGAAGACCACATGGGCTGTGGCCTACTCGAAGTTCACGGCCCCCACCGCAGCGGGCTCCACCTATAATGAGTCGGCCATGGCCATGCGGGTGTTGCCACTCGGGATCCGAGTGGACGTGGTGCTGGGGGGGAAATGGTTGCGTAGCCTTTCTCCCATCATGCTGGATTACGCCGGTCACGGCTCCGTGTCCTTCGCACGCAGAACGAAGGGGGGGGGTAAAGAGCTCGTGACCATCGCCGGCTGCAACCCGGGTAAAAGTGCTGGTGGACGCGGAGACAACTGTGCTGGACTCATCGATGAGGTCTTCCTGACGGCTGTGCAGCTGCGTAAACACCTCCTGTACGCAGAGACTCAGAGGCTCACGGGCGACGCCTCCGCTCAGCCGGCGTGGCTTATGATGGCGCGCAGGGACGGCAGCGAGCACGATTCGGCCTTCGCTGCTACTGCAGCCGGAGATCATCCCGACGCGGAGCTCCTCGCGGGCGAGGCCGAAGCAGTATGCCTCTCGGTGGACACTGCAGCTGATGCGAAGCCTGTGGCCAGCACCCAGGTGAAGCTGGAACCCCCGGATACTGGGGGCCCCGCCAAAGACATCCCACAGGACACGAGGGACGCCAAGGTGGCACCCCGCTGGAAGGAGAAGTTCCGGGCACTCTTCGAGGAGTTCTCCGAGGAGCTGCGTGACGCCCTCCCCATGATGTCCAAACTGCGGCGGTCGATGGAGGATGAGGCCAGAGTCCCCCTTAAGCCAGACAAGGAGGGAGGACCTCCATTTCGCCGTCCCTACCGCATGTCTGTGGAAGAGCTTCGGCAACTGCGGGAACGCATCGAGCAGCTGGTGGAAAAGGGCTACATCAGACCCTCATCCAGTCCTTACGCGGCACCATGTCTCATGGTACCCAAACCGGGCCAGCCTAACACGCTGCGCCTGGTGGTGGACTACCGCCAGCTGAACTCTCAAACAGTGAGAGATCGGTACCCGCTGCCGGACATTCAGATGATGTTCGACGAGATGCAGGGTGCCACCCACTTCTCCTCCTTCGACGCCGTGGATGGATTCTGGCAAGTCCCCATGGCTGAGGAAGACGTGGAGAAGACAGCATTCACCACCCAGATGGGCTCCTACGAGTGGCTGGTGATGCCACAGGGATTGCAGAATTCCCCGTCACAGTACCAGCGGAGGATGCAGAGAGCCTTAGGACACTTACCTTTCGTCCGAATCTTCATCGACGATGTGGTGGTGTTCTCGAAGGGTGGAGTCCAAGAACACTACGACAACGGCCGTACCTTCCTTCAGACCTGTCGCGAGAAAGGAGTATACCTCAAGGCCTCTAAGGCGCAGATGCTGAAGGAGTCTTTGAGGTTTCTTGGGCACACCCTGTCCAGCGAGGGCTGCAAGCCGCAGCACGACAAGGTGGCGGCAGTGCGCGACTGGCCGGCGCTGGAGAATGTCACTCACGTCCGGCAGTTCCTGGGCCTCGCCGGTTATTATCGTCGGTTCATTCACTGTTTCTCCGACATCGCGCAGCCCCTCACCATGCTCACCAAGAACGAGGTGGAGTGGAGATGGGGCCCTGAGCAGCAGTGGGCCTTCGAAGAGCTGAAAGCAGCACTGGTCGACGCCCCCGTTCTGGCCCTGCCGAACGTGAAGGCCGCAGCGGACGGATCAGCCCCCTTCGTGGTGCAGACCGACGCGAGTGGGGTGGCGCTGGGTGGAGTCCTGATGCAGGACTGTGGTGAAGGACTTAATAAGGTGATAGCCTACGAGAGCCGGCAGTTCTCCGCGGCTGAGCAGAACTACCACACGGGCGAGAGGGAGCTCTGCGGACTTCACCACTGCACCACGGTGACCTGGCGGCACTACCTGATCTTCACCGCCTTCAAACTGCAAGGCGACCACCGGCCACCGGAATGGCTGATGGAGCCGGGGAGGGAGCTGAGTCGGCGGCAGGCACGATGGTACATGGATCTCGTGGAGGTGGGGGTCCCCCGCATGGAGAACGTGAAAGGGGCCCTGCTACTGGTTCCAGACGCCTTGTCACGGCGACCCGACTACTCAGCGAAGACACCTCGGGAGGGCTTGAAGGAGGCCGGCATTCTCGACGCTAAGTCGGACCTCCCGAAAGACCCCCTCTCTGTGTTGGACACCTCCGACCTCTTTGAGGAGGGCCCCGCCTTGGGCACCCTGACCCAGCTTGCTGAGGTGAACAGCTGGTTGGACGCGGTGGACACTCTGCAGCTGGCGGAGTTGGCTATGGAGTCCCAACTTGGTGCCAAGGAGCTTCGAGCCCCGCACCATTGCGAGGACCTCCCAATAGAGGTTGCAGCGGGTGCTGGGGGGGTGCAGACGCAGCACCCTGGCGCGGATCTCCCGACGGAGGTCACATCAGACGCTGGAGGGGTGCAGATGCAGCACCCTGGCGCGGATCTCCCGACGGAGGTCACATCAGACGCTGGAGGGGTGCAGATGCAGCACCCTGGCGCGGATCTCCCGACGGAGGTCACATCAGACGCTGGAGGGGTGCAGATGCAGCACCCTGGCGCGGATCTCCCGACGGAGGTCACATCAGACGCTGGAGGGGTGCAGATGCAGCACCCTGGCGCGGATCTCCCGACGGAGGTCACATCAGATGTTGGAGGGGTGCAAACTGAGCACCCCGGCGCGAACCACCTGACGGAGGTCACAGCGCCCCCCACGAGAGGGGCGACGCTGGCGTTTCAGCGTGCTTCCCTGAAGAAGAGTACAAGGGCTCTTCGGGGGGCCTTCAAGTCCCTTCGCGCAATGGGACGGTCCAAGCTACCAGGAAAGGCGGCATTGGATCTGCCAGCGGAGGCCTCAGAGCAACCTTGTGGCGTGGTGGCCTCACGCACCCGGTCAAAAACTGGGTTACCTCCTGCGGGAGGGACGTCGGGGTGCCAAGCACCCATAGCGCCTGCACAAACTCCGCCGCAGGTGTCAGCCAAGGTCCCTATGGAGCGCCCCAGCGGCACGGTGACCTCTCGCTCGCGGTCGAACACCAAATCGCCGCCCCAGCAAGAGGCAGCAAAGCCGGCGACACCTCCGACGGTGGTTCTGACTGACGACCCCAGGACGAGGAAGCCCCCTGCGAAGAGCGCGTCTCAATCGCGGAGGGAATCGACGGGGCGGTTGCACCAGGCATTGTTCGAACGGCTACAGTCGAAATACGGGAAGTTCGACGTGGATGCCTGTCGCGGACCAAAAGGCCGCGGTCAGCCGGTGGACAAATACTGGGAAAACTGCCTAAAGGAGCAGTGGAGAGGACTTCACGTGTGGTGCAGCCCCCCACATGACAGCGACCATCTCACCATCGAGGCTGTACTCCGCACCTACGTGCATGAGTGGCGGCAAGACCCCGAGAACACCTCTGCAGTGTTCCTGCTGCCGGACCTACAGTCGCGCATGCCGCAGTGGAGGAAGCTTTTCAGACGCGCGGGGATGCGTATTGAGGAGGTCATCCCCACACATGACTCTCAGGGGGAATCCCACCCAACTGTTTAAGGGAACAGATGGAGTGCTGCAGGACCTCCCATGGCCGATGCTGGTGGTGTATGCTCCACCCTCGAGGTCAAGACCGCAGAGGATTCGACACCAGCGAGTGCCCCCGCCAATTGTTGATGCAGGCAAGGCGTCAAAGATGCGGGACGCGCAGGGCACAGTTTCTGGAGGAGATTTCCTTGAGGCCCTGCGGGACGAGTACAGCCGAGACGGGTTCCTTCGTACTCTGCGGGAGCAAGTACAGTCAGCTCCCCATCACAGCACGAAGCACTTCTGCATTGTTGGCGAAGTGCTGTGGCGGGTAGCTGCGGGGCACTACCAGCTGGTCCTGGGTGAGGACTCACCCCTCCGGGAGATTGTGTTCCGCGAAGCCCACGACTCCCTGGCCGCGGGTCACACAGGGCGCGACAAGACACTTGAAAGGGTTCTTCGTCGATTCTGGTGGAAGAACGCCTCGGATGATGTTGGGGCTTGGGTGGCGTCCTGCCACACTTGCCAGGCTGTGAAACCCCGATCGTCATACCCTGATGGACTGCTTAACCCGCATTCGATCCCGTCGCGAAACTGGCAGGACGTGGGTGTGGACTTTGTCACCGGTCTACATTTGACCGAGCAAGGGAACGACGCGTTCGTCGCCTTCACCTGTAAGCTCTCGAAGATGGTCCACGTGGTCCCCATTAACTTCGGGGACAGCTCAGCAGCCACTATTGCTCGCATCTACTTCGACACCGTGTGGAGGCAGCATGGCGCGCCTATGAAAATTGTCAGCGACCGGGACCCACGCTTCCAAGACGCGTTCTGGAAAGAGCTGATGCGGTTGATGGGGGTCAAGGTGGCAATGACCACCCCTTACAATCCCCGATCTGATGGTCAAGCGGAGCACACCAACCGGGTCGTGGAGGATATGCTTCGCTCCTTCGTCGATGATAGTCCGGAGGACTGGGACCTGTACGCCACCAACGTCGAGTTTGCTATCAACGACTCGCGCAGTGACGTAACCGGTTTCACCCCCTTCGAGTTGTGCTATGGTGTGGCACCCATGTCACAGCTTGACATGTTTCTAGAAGCTGCCCAGTCTACCGATGGGCGACGCAAAGGAGGGGTGGGGACTGCACATGAATGGGCGTTTCGTTTTTCGTCGCAGCTGCGGGACGCGCGGGGTAGACTGGAGTTGGCACAGCAGCGGCAGCGAGATCTCTTCGATCAGCGCCATGGGCAGCGGGAGTATGCGGTGGGGGACCTCGTCTGGGTGGAAGCCAAGCACCTCACGGAGAAGCTCATGGACAGGTCCCTTTGCAGGAAGCTCAGCAAGCGCTGGCATGGGCCGTTGGCGGTAACGGAGCGGTTCTACAGTGACATGCAGGCGGGTCTTCCGGAGGCAGACCGAGGTGCTCCGGTGGCTTATCGACTGCAGCTCCCCCACGCTGGCGTATACATGATGTGTTCGCACAACATCGACTGAAGCCATACGTGGGAGGGGCAGATGCGTTCGCGTCACGCCGACAGCCAGCAATCCCAGAGGCGGTGATAGTTGATGGACAACGCGAGGCCCATGTGGATCGCATTCTGGCTCGACGAGTTCGCATCTCCCGAGGAAAGGAGATTGTGGAATGGAAGGTACGCTGGACGGGCTACTCAAAGGCCCACGATTCGTGGAGGACTCGAGACAAGCTGGAGCGTGGAGCACCTCTGCAGCAGCTTAAGGACTTTGAGACCGAACGTCTGGCCATGGAGGGCCAGGTACGTGACGCTGCATTACGTCGTCGAGAGCAACGCCGCGATACACCCAATTCTGCTGCGGTGGCGTCAGGTGCCTCTTTAGCCTACCTGTTGGTGAGACCCTGGGAGGAGGAGTTTGAGAACCCCACCGACGAATGCCTTCCTTGGGAACAACGTGGAATGACGAGAGAGGGCGAGGTCACATATGTCACTACCCTCGCTGCACTTGATACTCGGCCAGTACGGATATTGGTATTGTTCAGTGGAACAGGCTCCGTGGAAAAGGAGTTTGCCCGCTGCTTCCCAGCCTCGAGATCGGTAACTCTGGACGCTGACCCGCTTTGGCGGCCGACTCACGTGACGGCCATTGAGAGCTGGGATTATTGGAGGTATCCCCCAGGGTACTTCGACGTGGTATGGGCAAGCCCCCTTGTACCCAGTACAGTCAGGCCCGCACCACTGGAGGTCCGCCCGATTTCGTTACAGCGGACGCGTGCGTACAACGCACCCTAGACATCATCGAGTATCTCCGTCCTCAACACTGGTTTGTGGAGAACCCGATGGGCCGTTACCCTGACGCCCTGCGTTTCACGCCAGTAATGAGCCATTTACCGGCGCCCCTCACTTGCACCTACTGCATGTATGGGAAACGATACATGAAACCTACGTGTATATGGACGAGCTCGCCTCCGCCCGGACCCTTACTGCAATGCTCTGCAGTGACTCCTTGTTCGCATCGACGTGCAACAGGAGTTCACCCTGATACTGCACAACTGGGACCGAGTGGTCATCGGAAGGGGATGCAGAAGTCACACGCAGTGTATCCAGTTCCAGAGGGTCTACTGCGGCATCTGTTCCAGCACTTGACTTTTGGAGGCACAGGAAGGTAAACGATGTTACGGCCATAACCCTTGGACCGAGTGCAACCTATCTACGGCAAGCAGAGTTTCGAAGGAGAAGACGAAGACTGAAGACCTGCCTTAGATATCGGTTGTGTGCGGTTGGGTGAATCCGGGATGAGCGTTGGCAGCGTGATCCTTGGTGAAGCCCTTCTGCTACGCTGATGAGCAGAGGAATCACGAGACCCCTGTACGCTATTGTATGTGTGATTATGCTTTAGTCGTGGTTTCAGGGGAAAGTCCACTCCTAACGGGGGGAG
>LGRX02026459.1:0-15737 GCA_001247695.2 Cymbomonas tetramitiformis | reverse complement strand
GCTCCGGTGGCTTATCGACAGCAGCTCCCCCCACGCTGGCGTATACATGATGTGTTCGCACAACATCGACTGAAGCCATACGTGGGAGGGGCAGATGCGTTCGCGTCACGCCGACAGCCAGCAATCCCTGAGGCGGTGATAGTTGATGGACAACGCGAGGCCCATGTGGATCGCATTCTGGCTCGACGAGTTCGCATCTCCCGAGGAAAGGAGATTGTGGAATGGAAGGTACGCTGGACGGGCTACTCAAAGGCCCACGATTCGTAGAGGACTCGAGACAAGCTGGAGCGTGGAGCACCTCTGCAGCAGCTTAAGGACTTTGAGACCGAACGTCTGGCCATGGAGGGCCAGGTACGTGACGCTGCATTACGTCGTCGAGAGCAACGCCGCGATACACCCAGTTCTGCTGCGGTGGCGTCAGGTGCCTCTTTAGCCTACCTGTTGGTGAGACCCTGGGAGGAGGAGTTTGAGAACCCCACCGACGAATGCCTTCCTTGGGAACAACGTGGAATGACGAGAGAGGGCGAGGTCACATATGTCACTACCCTCGCTGCACTTGATACTCGGCCAGTACGGATATTGGTATTGTTCAGTGGAACAGGCTCCGTGGAAAAGGAGTTTGCCCGCTGCTTCCCAGCCTCGAGATCGGTAACTCTGGACGCTGACCCGCTTTGGCGGCCGACTCACGTGACGGCCATTGAGAGCTGGGATTATTGGAGGTATCCCCCAGGGTACTTCGACGTGGTATGGGCAAGCCCCCCTTGTACCCAGTACAGTCAGGCCCGCACCACTGGAGGTCCGCCCGATTTCGTTACAGCGGACGCGTGCGTACAACGCACCCTAGACATCATCGAGTATCTCCGTCCTCAACACTGGTTTGTGGAGAACCCGATGGGCCGTTACCCTGACGCCCTGCGTTTCAGGCCAGTAATGAGCCATTTACCGGCGCCCCTCACTTGCACCTACTGCATGTATGGGAAACGATACATGAAACCTACGTGTATATGGGCGAGCTCGCCTCCGCCCGAACCCTTACTGTAATGCTCTGCAGCGACTCCTTGTTCGCATCGACGTGCAACAGGAGTTCACCCTGATACTGCACAACTGGGACCGAGTGGTCATCGGAAGGGGATGCAGAAGTCACACGCAGTGTATCCAGTTCCAGAGGGTCTACTGCGGCATCTGTTCCAGCACTTGACTTTTGGAGGCGCAGGAAAGTAAACGATGTTACGGTCATAACCCTTGGACCGAGTGCAACCGATCTATGGCAAGCAGAGTTTCGAAGGAGAAGACGAAGACTGAAGACCTGCCTTAGATATCGGTTGTGTGCGGTTGGGTGAATCCGGGATGAGCGTTGGCAGCGTGATCCTTGGTGAAGCCCTTCTGCTACGCTGATGAGCAGAGGAATCACGAGACCCCTGTACGCTATTGTATGTGTGATTATGCTTTAGTCGTGGTTTCAGGGGAAAGTCCACTCCTAACGGGGGGAGAGTTGTGCCAGGAGGCACGACGTACCTGCTGAGACACCCATAGTAGGGGGGTCTGATTTCGATGAGAATAAGAGTATCGAACTATTAGGGAAATTAGTGAGTGGATGTGACATTGCCTGAGCGAACAATTGGGGAAAATAATATGTGAGCTCAGAGGAGAGAATAAAGAGAGGTAACAGAGTTGGTCTCTTGGACTTGGACAGCAAATGATATAACTCTTGCTGTCTGGGTTTATGTTAAATAGTATATCTGAATATATGATATGATTCCTCAAGATAATAGAGGATAATAGTTTACTCCTGGGAATTCCCCTGGGACAGCATTGTGCAGAATACATATACAATTAAAACCCTAAACTAAGCCCATCTTGGGGCAACCCGGACCAACAACATCTCAAACTGGAGGCAGGCTAATCTCGACCCCGTCGGCTCTAGCCACTTCCACAGTGTCCGGCCGGGAGAGCCGCTACCACTGTCACAGCGCCCAGGAGAGTTGGTACCACTGCCTTCCGAAACATAGCCGGTGTTTGCACTGTCTGAGAAATCATGCGTGGAGCAAAATGAGAAAGTGCCGATGTTGCTGTAGTCAGTTGCGCCGTGTGCAACCAGCCGGGTCCTGCGCTCGATTGAAGATGGTCCACCCTCGCCCTCCTCGTCCGAGGCGGGTGGGGTATAATCCGGTGACGGCAGCTCACTGTGCGTTGGCGATGGTGGAGCATCACCCGGCGAGGGCGGCATCAGAAGGGTCGGAGCAGCCGAAGGTGGCTGCGAGGGACCCGGGTGCCAAACCCAGCCAGGTCGCCGCCCATACATGCAAGTTGTGGTACCACCCCGCCGGCTACCAATACTGGAACGGTGGGATCGCTGCGGGTGATAGCACACGCTGCACCACCGACCTCATCGTCGGTGTGCTCCGGTGCCGCGGATAAATCATGCGTGGGGTAATTTTGGGTAGAACCCAAACCTCGAGTGTTGATTGAAGACGTGCGGAAGGTTGTTGTCGTTGCCAGAAGCACCTCTGGGTGCCCATGACCGACACCACCGACCGGTGGAGCCGCGCCGGCACCCATGCCGACACCACCGAAGGCCGAAGCGGCCGACGGCACAGCCGCGGCACACACGAAGAAAAGCATGCAAATTGCGAGGGATGTTAGGGCAGAGTACCCAAAACCCAACGGCGGTCTGCCGCACCCCAAAGTCTGCCGCGTTGGCGGAAGACCCTCGTCGTCATCCTCGGAGTCCTCCTCCGCCACTGAAACGGAGTCCACGGGTGCAACCGGCCCCACGCAATGCATCCGCGAGGGTCGGTTCGGTGCCAGTCAGGTCCAGCTCGACCGCAAACTTCTCCATGAAGGACATGTCCGGCTCGTGGGCGTGCAGCGCGCTGACAGGGCACATCCCCTCGTCGGACACCACCGACTGCGGAGCGGTAGGTGGTGCTGGCGGCGGCGGCACAACCAGAGCGTCGCCATGGACCTGGTCGTGGACCTTGAAGCCGTTGATGTTGACAACACCACCAACCGCGCAGACGTCAGCAAGCTGGCAGCACTCCAGATACTCGTCGATTTAACAAGGCTACAATTAAGCAATTGCAATATCTTTATGGCAAGAAAGATTGACCAGTATTTTGACAAGGTGAGCCATAACTCTTCCAAATAATCACTTCAAGCTAGAACCGCCTCCACTGGGCTACAATTCATGTCTTATACTTTCAGGGCGCGCATTTCAGATCTCTGATGGATATGTCCTCTGTCGGCTGGCATATCACCATCTGCCACCTATACAAATCCTAATCAGAGAATCTACACATTAATATCCCTCTAGCTTATCTAGTTGCCTTTGGCCCTCTTCCTCCGAGGGGCCAACTCAGATTCGTCATCACTGTCAACCGTTGTAGTAGTATTAACCGTCTTGACAGGTTGACTCTTCAACTTAGATTTGGTCTTCACCACTTGGGCTGGAGCACCATCAGATATGGCATCAGACTTCTGCTCGGGGATAGGCTGATCCTCTGACTGAACGGGTGATGTCGGGGATGTGACCTTTGGCACCCAGATAAGTTCACCCTTATCATCCATGATCAACTGCAGTCCCTGTCTCTTCAACCTTCGAGCTTCAGCCTGTTCCTCAGCATCGTCAGCTACCAAGTCATCGAACTCGCTGACGTCATCCTCGGTGTCATATTCACCAGGCGTGCCATACTCCCACTTCGGGCTGGTAGTATCATTGTCATGCTTACTGTAAGGACGGGTAAGGGCCCATGCCAGCGAGATCCCAGTTTCCGGAAGGATTCGCGGTTCATGATATTCTCCGTGAGATGCTTGGCATCTACCCAGACCAAGTCTCCAACTGAAAGGATTTGGCGGTGTGACGCTGGTCAAACTGATGTCGCTGGCGTTGCTGCGCCAGTTCCAGCTTAGTGCGGGCGTCCTCCAGTTGGGCCGCGAATTTGCTAGCCATCTCGTGTGCGGTACCTTCTCCACCCTTGCGCTTGGAGTGTTGCCCCGTAGCGGCTTGCAGAAACAGGTCCAGTTGCGACATGGGAGAATGTCCCAGAACCAACTCAAAAGGGGTGAAACCAGTCACATCACTTCGCGTATCATTTATGGCGAACTCAACGTTAGCGCACCACAGATTCCAATCCTTAGGATTGCTGCCCACGAATGACCGCAGCATGTCCTCTACCACTCGATTGGTATGTTCAGCTTGTCCGTCAGAACGAGGATTGTAAGGCGTAGTGGAAGCCACTTTGGTTCCCAAAAAGAAAAAGAAAAGAAAAAGAAAAAGAGACACCCTTGGACGGGGTGTGGGGCTTTGTGAGTCCCCTTGACTCTTTCTTCTTTGTCCCTTAGTCTGGTTCCTTGTCTACTTTCGTTCTATATAGTCTGTTTAGGCTTACTGCAAATCCTGTCGCTAGGTCATGTATTTTCCTGAGTAGGTGTAGTGCTTCTTGTTTATCGAATCCTAAATGTTTGGTCAGTATTTTCTCCGTGTGTTCGTATATCGTTCCCGTATTGCCGAATACCATCACGTGTAGCGTTACCTTGTAGCCATATAATTCTAGTAGCTTTACTAGCGGTGTGTATTTTGTGTACTTCGTCTTTAGTGCTTCCTCCCAACTCATTTCGTCTGTGTATGTTACCTCTATCAGGTGTATGTGGCCCGCTTCCGTCATTGCCTTTTGGTGTGTGTACCCAGGCTGCTCATTCCCCTTTTCAGTTCCCTCAAGCATTACTATGTCCACGTAGTGTGGTATGGTGTCCTTTCCGTGTTCTGGTGCCGGTGTGTTTCGTCCGTCCAGTCTGCATTGCCCCCTTGTGAGGAGGAAGTCTTCTATTGGCCTTCCGTTGTTCATTCCTTTCCCTTTTTTCCCCGCATGGGTTCTTATTACGCATCCTCCTTTCCTGCCTTTGCTAATTGCTTTCGCTATCATTTTGGTGGTCTCATCCGACCTGCTTATTACCATGTTCTTTATCTCCCTCTCTGTGCATCCTCCCAGCACATGGGCTGTGCGTATGAATCCTCCCGCGTTTACTTGTCTGGGCATCCCGCAGCATTTGCATTTTTGCGGCCTTCTCCCTCCTTGCTGCTTTTTGTATGGTCCTGCTGGTAGTTTGTTCGCCCGGCATCTTAGCAGGACTGTCACGTCTTTCTCGTTTAGGTATTCTGTTCCCTTCTTCCAGTATTCATTGGAGAGCTTGTGCATGGCTTTATCACCTTTCAGGTGCTGCATGTATTTTTCTGGCTTTTCTTGTGTTGCTGTCAGTATTTTTTCCCTCGAGGCCTTTCTCCATTCCTTCACTTGGTGTACTTCCTTTTGCGCTGCTTCCTGGTCCTGTACCATTTCCTGGAGTGCTCTCCATTCTTCCTGTGCTTCCTCCTGTTGTTGGGCCATTTCTCTGAGCTCGGCTGCGGTGTCCTGCTGTGTTGTCATGTCCACATTCTGTGTTTCCGGTAGCTTCAGTTTCTGAGTTGACCCTTGTGCAGTTTCTCCTTGGGCTTCCCTCGGCCCTTCAGCTTCCCGTAGGGCTGGTTGGTCGGGTTTTGCCTGGCTTTGGGTTCTTCTTCGTTTTTGTCTTTCTCCCTGTTCTAATGCCTCCTCTTTCTGTATTGTTCTTGTCTTCCATGCCTGTTCCTTATTCATTTCTACTCCCCGTGTGCTCTCTCGCCCTTGCCCCCTCTTTTGTTTAGCTTGTTGTGCTGTTTGTACTTGCTGCTCCTGTATTAATGCCTCCTCCTCTTGTCGTTCCATCCTCTGGAGTTCCAATTCCTCTTCCTGTTCCTGTTGCCATTCTGGTTCGTCGGGCCAGGTGTCTGCCCAGGCTGTTTCTATTTCAGTAGGCTCCCGGTTTTTTTGTGCGTATTCTGCCTCCGTCCTCTCAATGCGTTGTCTTTTGGTCTCCCATTCTTCTGGCCCGGTTTCTAGTTTCCTTTTTAGTCTTTGTATTATGTTTGTTTTTCCCGTCATTTTTGCCTCCCTCACCTTTTTTGTTACATGGTTGAGTATTGCTTGGTGTCCTTCCAGTTGTCTACCCGTGGCCTCGCATATTGCTAGTAGCATCACTGTATCCGTGTTGTCGTGGTTGAGGCCGTATTCCCCTTCTTCACAGGCCCTTTTTGCCACCTCGTCCGCCATTTCATTCCCATGTATTCCCACATGCGCTTTAACCTTATATAGGGCCACTTTTGTTCCTTCCTTATTTAGCATTTGTATTTGTTTCATTATTTTCCATAGTAGGTCCCTGTGTACATGCCTTTCCAGCGTGTGCGGCCTTCTTTTCATGTTTTGTATTTGGTAGAGGGAGGTTAGACTATCCGTGCATATGCTGACCTTTTCTTCTCCCGAGTTTGAGTCTAGTGTCAGTGCCATATATATGGCAGTGAGCTCCGCCCTGTTAACAGTTTGGCAGCGTCCGACCCATCTTTGCATGTGGTTCATTGCCCGTTCCCCTCTTGGGTCCCAGACACCTGCCGCCGTTACTTCCTCGACTTCCCCGTTTTCCTTTTTGACTTTTCTTTGGCTTCCATCTGTGTAAATCATATTGTTTCTGTTATGCCTCCTGTGGGGCTCTGGGTATCCTTTTCCTTGGTTGTCCCACCTGCTTTCTGGTGGTGGGTCTGCTTTCTCCATTTCACCCCTTTCCCACTGCAGCCATTGGTCTCCGTTTATGTGCTCGTCCGTTGTGTCTGGGCCCGCAAATTGTAATGCCCACCTTCTTAGGGCGTCTCTGTTTATTTCCTCCCTACTCCACGTGGTGTTAGCTCTTAGTACGTCCATAGTCGTTGGCCTCGGCCCCCTGTCCCCTCCTCTGTGCTCCCCTTCTTTTTCCCTGTCTTCCATCCACCGGTCAATTATCTTTCTGTGTGGTTTTCCAAGTGGCCGCCTGGCAGTGCTTGCATGACCGGTAGTTCATGGTTCATCCATGGCGCGGAGTCTATGACGCAATCCTTCTCCCATTCTGTAATTGACCTAGGTCGCCTGTCCGCATCCTTGAGGGTAAGAGGCCTGTGTATGTAGCATGCTCTGCCTATCGTCCTGACTTTGCTTTGCGGGCACTTGAGAAGGGCCTTGCTGAATATGTCGTGGGTTTTGAGTGCGTCCGGGCAGTATTTTCTCCATCCTGCCGCATTCGCTACTACCAGTATTCTCATGTTCCAGTTGCATTGTTTGGGTTTCTGTAGGTTGCCTTGCATCCAGTGGTCGGGTGGCAGGAAGGTGAACTGCCCTTCCTTTATCTCCAGTAACTCGTGTACCCTGTATCCCATGTGCTTATTCAGCAGTTTTCTATACGGGCTTTTGGCATATGTGGGGTATATTCCTACCCCCAGAACGGGTTCGGCCGTTTTTGTGGAGTTAATTGCCTTTTTCAGTGCTTTGTAGAGGTCCCCTGCTGTGTACTCTGGGTTGAATTGGTATGACCCCAGTTTTTCCCATTGCTCTTCCCATGCCGAGCCTACAGCCCCAAATACCGAGTCTCGTGGGTATTGTGAGTAGTACGTTCTGGTGTCTTTGTGTACATTAAGTGGGGAGGCGAATACCTCTGTTTGGACTCCCATGGCTGTGTGTACCGCCTCCATCATTTCCGGAGGGAAGGTCCAGTGGTTTTGGAGGTTCCTTTTTCTGTGTTTCATCTCCGCTTTGCTGGAGTACCTTATCAGCAGTTGTGCTATTTCCTCCTCAAAAGTGTTTACATGTATTTTGTGTTCTACACTTAGTTTCAGCCTTTTGGCCAGTTGTTTCTCTGTTGGCCTTTGTGCCGTGCTGTCCCCCACCGCCTCGGCATATCTGTCGTACAATTCTCTAACTTTTACTGTGCTCAGCGTGCCTATAAGGCTTCCCTCCGGCTCATAGCAGTAGGTGGTGTCACCTTCCGTGCGCAGTTGTCTGTCCTTCACACCTGGAATGTGCCTAATGTCCTGGTCCGGGTTCGTTTCCCTTGTGCATATTTCCAGGTGTGTTACTTCTTTCCAGTACCTCTGTTCGCCGTTTGGTTGTCCTGCCAGTATCTCTTCAGCGGGCTCACGTTTGGTCCTTTTGTCTCTCTTGTCATTCTTCCATTCTTCCACTAGGTTTTCCCATCCTTGGTCCGAGGAGAGGTTGTGTTTGAGCAGGTGTGTTCTTACTGTTTCTTCTGTGCTCCACGTCGTCTGTTCGTTTCCTTCACCATCGGTCCACCGTATTTCGTACTGTGTTACTTTCGAGGTCGAGTCTGTGTAGTTTTGCAGGTACTGTCTGGTTGCCAGTATCCCGGCGGGTGTGTAGTTTCCCTCTTGTCCTAGCATGTCCATTCGGTCTTCCTGTGTTGACCACTGGCCTCTGTCCTGTTGTCCTGACTTCCTCTTTACTCTCCCCCGTGGGTGTCTTGTGGTCATCACGTCGTCTTCCTCCTTTTCTTGGTCGGTTTCTATGCCCAGAACTTCCTTCTCATGTTCCGTCCACTCCACCTCTGACTGTTCGAAGTGCTTCGTTTGGTTGGCTAGCGGGTACATAGACAGTAGTTGCAGTATGTCCTTCAGACTGTTTCCAGCCTCATGCAGCGCCTTTATTTGTGCCGGCCAGTCGCTTATGTTTTCCATGCTTACCGTACTTTTGGTGTACCTCTCTAGCTCTCCTGTTTTCCGTTCCTGTATGTATTCAGGTTTTAGCCTTCTGTTCCACACATGGTCCCAGTGGTCCCCTGGTTTCTTAATGTCGTTGGGTTGTGCTTCGCAAATGTATGGGTATAGGTGCAGCATTCCCTGTGCTATCTTTGTTGCCGTCTTGGTGTCGTGTTTCCTTCCACCTGTTGCTTTCAGTGTTTCTATTGGTATGGCACTTTTCCCGTCTGCTGTGGTTAAGTTCTTGAGGTCCGGGTAGTTTCTGAATAGTGTGAGTAGTTTGGTAAAGTTTATTTGCTTAGTGGCTTGCTGAGTTTTCGTTTCCTGTATTACATTTACTGTTCCCATTTTTTCAAAGCCTGTCGTCGCGGGCTGCGACTGTGGGTCTCTGTATTCTGTATCCATTCTCCTGAGGTGCTTGGTCGTTCTGGTTGTGCCCTCCATTTCCGCGTTTGTGTATACCCTTTTAGCCTTTCCCAGCTGCCTCATTATAGGTAGTGTTTCTTTACCCAGTTCCTGCATGTGGCTTCCCACTCCTTTCACGTGTATTCCATATTCATTCAGAGCATTCATCTTCCTCAGAGTGTTCGTTTGTGTCTGCAGTCCCATTTTTAGCTTGCTCCTTGTGCTGTTGTGTCCCCTTTCTTCGAAGTGTTTTTCCAGTAGCCCGGCTGTGGACCTGCTGACTTGTGACATTCTTTGTCTGGTTTGAAGGTTTCTCTCCCTTTTGCCGTATCCCATCTGGGCCCCTTTGTCTTCCTCACTCTGTACAGCGCCTGCCAGTCCCATGTATACTTCCTGTGCATATATTGCCTGTAGGGACTGGAGCCCCAGTCCATATTCCTCTTTTTCCTCCGTGTTTAGTTCATTGGGCGTACCATTCGCGGGGAGTCCATATATTCTTTTCATCGCGGCTCCCAGCTGATTTTCGGCCTGTTGTATTTCACCCTGTGTGTATATCCCGAGGTGGAGTCCGTATTTGAATTTCCCCAATATGGCCGACTTCAGGGAGTACTCTTTTTGTCTTTGTGTGAGGGGGTTGCCAGTAGTGCGTCTATTCTTCTTTTGAGTTCCCGTAGTGACTTTCTTTTCTCCTCTTTCCATGTCCCCAGCATATTGAGTAGGACCCCCAGGTATTTGTAGGTATCCCCGGCTTTAAGGACTTTTAGCGTTCGACTTCCGCATTTCACCCCTTGGTGCCTACTTTCTTTCACATTTTTGTTGCCATGTTCTACCCCTGTTATCTTTGTTTTGTCCTCGTTTATTCTGAGTCCACTCCAGTCTCCAAATGCCGAGAGTTTCTTTAGCTGTTGCTCCATGCCTGTCATTAGTTTGGTTAGTATAATTAGGTCGTCCACAAACGCTCCCGAGGAGGTTCTTAGTTCCCCTCTGAGCTCCCTGTCAGTTGCGTACTTGTGCTGGTATCCATGGTCCCCCACCTCTAGCCATCTAAGGAGAGGTTCCAGGTATAGTATGAACAGTAGCGGGCTCATGCTGTCGCCTTGCAGAATCCCCCTTCTTATTGGCACCTCTTCCGAGACCTGGTCCCCTACTTTTGCTCTCATTTGCATGGAGTCCTCCTCGTTTTCGCCCAGTATGTCCCTAACAGCTTCGGTAAGTTGTGGTGGCACCCCTAGGTGTTTTAGTGTCGTAATGAGTCTTTTGTGGTCAACCGAGCCATACGCATTTTCGAAATCCACGTAGGTTGCATGTAGGTTTCGTTTGGAGAGGTTGGCGTCTTCAATGGCATTGGTTACCTTGGTGAGTTGCTTCATTGTGTTGTGGTTTTCCCTTGAGCCCTCTTGTGCTTCCGAGAGCATGCCGTTTATTTCACAGAAGTCAGCTAGCATTTTTGTGAGTACTGTAGTGTATAATTTGAACAGGCAATCCAGTAGTGCTATAGGTCGGTAGTTTTTTTGTTTTGTTACTTCACCCTGCTTGTGGTGGAAGCAGAAGTAGCCTTTTTTCCATGGTAGGGGGGTGTGTCTGTGCTCCCACATTAATTTCATGAGTTCACACAGTTGGTCGTGGAATCTGTCCGGCATCTGTTTCAGTATTTCATTTTGTATCCCCATGGGCCCGGCTGCTTTGTTGGTTTTCATTTTCTTCACCGCTTGTCTATAGGCCTCTTTGTCCACATTTAGGTTTACTTTTGTTTGGTCCGGCCTTTTGCATTGGTTTTCCTTCATGTAGTTCTTGTACCTTTCGTCAAGCCAGGGTGGCGTATTCTTAAGTCCTTTCTCTGGTTCCTTCATTTTGTATGGTTCCGACCACGCAATGTGTTCGCCCATTGCCTGTGCCACTTTTTGGTGTCCTACCACTAGCTCTCCTTGTATGGTTTCCATCGCTTGTATTGTTGCAGCTGGTGCTGTTCCATTTTCTATCTCTTTTTTGTATATCAATTTATGGTAGTGCTTTATGTTGCCCCAGTATCCTTCTCTCATTTTCATTCTTGTTTTCTGTTTTCGGTTTACTTCGTGCTCTTTAATGCACTTTCTTGCCTCTTTTGTCGCAAGCTTTTTCTGTTCCCGTTCCCATTGTTCCCAGTTCGCTTGTTCGGTTGTCAAAATCTTCCGTCCGTACTTCCTCGGTTACTTGTTCTCGTGTTTCTATGTCCTTCTTCCATAATGCTATGTTCTCACGGCACCTGTTCCTTTCTTTCAGGTGGCCGTCCCTTTCCTTGCGGAGGGTTTTTGGGAGGTGTAGTCCATGTTGTTGTTCTGGTGCCGCCGCTTGTTTCGGTAAGTTGACATCCATCATTGCCCTGTCTCTTGCTTCCCCCATTATCCTTGCAACCACCCCTCCCGCGTAGTCTATTGCCCTTTTTCTGTGCCTTGTGCTGGTTGCTGTTTTTATTCCGTTTATTGCTTCTTGCATT
The DNA here is from genome assembly GCA_001247695.2 of Cymbomonas tetramitiformis. NCBI lineage: Eukaryota > Viridiplantae > Chlorophyta > Pyramimonadophyceae > Pyramimonadales > Pyramimonadaceae > Cymbomonas > Cymbomonas tetramitiformis. The sequence continues at coordinate 4,272 of LGRX02026459.1, read as the reverse complement.
TCATCTTGTAATTCCTTCGTATATGCAGCGTCCAGTGTTTGCCTGAGGGTGTTCCCCTCTGCTTCTGTTAGCGGGAGTTTCAGTCTGTCTGTTTTTGCATGTTGTGGCTTTTGTGTCGTTGGTCGGTGGGTCCCCCAGGCTTTTAGGTCCAGTTGCGTTGTGCAGACCATTTTGTGGTCGCTCGTGTGTAGCTCGGTGAGTTCTCCTGCCGTTGGTTGCGTGTAGTATTGTAATTCTGCTTTGCTTGCTAGCATTCTGTCTATATTCCGTCGTTCATGCCATGTTAGTGTTGTTTCCCTGGTCCCTCCCACATCTTGCAGACCCGTGGCTTCCAGGGTTTTGTTCCATTCTTTGTCCCTGCTGTTTTTCGGTGCTCCCGTCGTGGCATTCAGGTCCCCACAAATTAGTACTGTTTGTCCTACCGCATTTTCGCTGGCTGTGGTCACCATCCGCACATACTCCTGTATGCCATTCCTGGCCGCCTCTCTGTCGAGTTCCCCTCGTCCTGTCTCTTCCGCCACGTCTTTCCCTTCCACCGGGTAGTACACCCCTATCAGGTGTAAGTATTTTCCTCCCGGAAAGTGGAGCAGCGTGTGTGTGAGTACTCCTCGTAAATGCGGTACCTGCACCTCGGTGTAGTTATGTGGTTTGGCATATTCCCCCGTGAGTATTACGGCAAGGCCCGCCGTGTGGTTGCTCTCTTCTCCCTCCCCTTCCTCTTTCGGTATGCTTGTGCATATGTTTGACTGTTTTTTGTTTCTGAAGTGCCTTTTTATTTCCTCATTCGCAGTCTTGGTTTCTGTGACTATTGCTATATCTATCTCCCATTTTTTCATTTGTTCCTCCAGTTCGTACAGTGAGTGCCGGGCGCCCTGTATGTTCCATGTTAGGAAATTTATGGTGTGTTGTTGTGCTTCTCTCATTTCTTCAATGTTTAGGTTCTCCGTTTTTGGCATGTTCCCACCCCATTGTTTCAGTGCCTCCAGGGACCCTTTGGTTTCCTCATTGTCCCTTTTGTTCATTTTCGTTGTTGTAGCAGGTGGCGGGTATTTCTTGGCGTTCGCGGGAGGCCTCAGCTTTTTTCCTGTCACCGTTCCTTCCTCCTTCTTTAGCCTTTCGTTCGCTTGTTCTTTGCTTATCGGACGGAACCGTAGCGTGGCCTGAACTAGCTTGTCCGTGGTACTTGTGTTCTTTTCTTCCGTTGCTTCGCCCGTGGCGTGTTGCTCCGTAGTAGGTGCCCTGCCATCTTCCTTCCGTTCGTCACTTTTTATGTCCTCCTCGGCCAGTCCAGTTGTTTGTTCTGTAGTCCGCCGCATCTCCCGAGTCTCCCCCTGCAGCCGTGCCGTGTTTCTAGTCCCGAGTTTGAAGTGCCCTGGTTTGCCATCAACATGCCAGTATTTCCAGCTCCCCGCCACTCTTATCGCTTGCTCCCCTTGACTGAATTTTCCCCATTCTGGTGGTGTGCTATGTGTTTGTAGTCCACTGTATTTCACCTTTTGCAGGTCGTAGGCTTCTCGCAATATGGTCCAAACATCTATAGCTATTAGCAGTTCGTCCTGTTTTTCTATTCCTCCAGTAGGTAGCCACACATGCGCCTGCATGTCCTGGCGTGTTATTGTGAGCATCACCATTGCCCATTTTTCTCCGTCTCTTATTGCTATTTGGGTTCGGCCATCTGTTGACAGTTTTCTCATTGTTTCACCTATGAGGGCTTCAGTGTCTTGTTGTAGCGCTTGAAGTGCTTCCCGAACGTTCATTATTGTTTGTATGCCCACCCCTTGTTGTCGCATTGTGTCCTCCACCTGTTCCCCTGTGCGGCCACGCTCCACCTCCCTCATGAAGGCATCCGCCGCACACTTTCCTTGGGTTCGCGCCTGTTTTGCCCCAGTCCTTTTTGCTGGGGCCTCCCCTGTCAGCTCAACTTCATCCGTGTCCTGTTCTGCATGTGGCTTGTTTTCCCTCATTATGGCCGATTTTATCTTTGGCCTGAATCTGTCTCTGCATCTGCTCACTATTTCCGTAGTGTGTAGTGTCACGCATTGATTGGTTTGGAGTGTGTTTGTGTACACATGCTGTATCCAGGCTCCTTTCCTTTCTAACAGCCACTGTTGCCATAGTTCCGCAATATATATCACCCAGACGCCGCAGCTGAATGCATCGTGTTGGTGCCTGTCGTACATCGGCGTGGCTCTAGCTTCTAGGCACCCCATTGCCTCCTTGTTGCCCGTTACCCATGCACTCACTGCTACTTGCAGTTCCTCCGCCATTCCCGTGTGCCCTTGGGCGGTTTTCTTCCGTGTCTGTCTTTCCATACCCATGGAATCGTATACATAGGCTTGCAACGTGCGGTTACCCCTTGCGACGCAGACTCCTACCATCAGTAGTAGCCAGTGTCCGTTTCCTACTACTGGTATCTGGGTGCCACCCTTTTTGGCGACTTTTTCTTTTATCATTTCCAGAAATTTTTCGTCATTTTCCCTCAGCATCTTCAGTATTTCTTGCATGGTTGTTGAACCCGGAGGGTTGTCTTCCAGTGTTTCGAGCGCAAGGTCCACTTGGTACATATTCAGTTTCCCATCCTTGGCAAATATTCCCTGCGTGACAGAATTCTTGGGGTACTGTCCTTCCATTTTCTCGTTCGAGCGTGTTCCCCCCCCTATATGTGAGGGCTGTAGTTTCGCTTCGGCATTCCTACCCGCCTCCTCAACCTGTTCAGCTTTCCTGTTGGGTCTTGTGCCCAAGGCTACTCCACGTGCTACCGTCGGCTTTTCACTCACTGCTTTGACCTGCGGTACCTCTTGTCGAGGGTTTTTCATTGCTAGTTGTGCCTGCTCCATCCGTTTAGCCAGAGTGCCCAGCACTTCTAGTGTTACATGCATGCTCATTATTTGGGCCCCCACCGTTCTCGCTATGTTTTGGCCTTCCCTTTTCATTCGGCGCATCTCGCCATGTTTTCGCGCCCACTTACTATTGTTCCTGTCCTTTTTTTCTTGCCTTACTACCTGGTTGCTCCTGACTATTTGTGGTCTGTCATATTTGGTGCGTTGTACCCACCTGCATGTTTTCCCCTTCGCATATTCACTCCAATATCTCCTTCCTTTTTTGTGTGCATATGCGTGCTCCTGCCGGTTTGCCCGTAGGTAATATGTGGGGTTTCTTCCGAAGTTCGCCCTTCGTCCCCCCTCTTCTGTTGCGGCTAACCACCTGGGGCCCTTTGGGGGCTTTCCCTGTGTTGTTCCTTGGTGTTGGTCGTTGGCTCCTCTTGGCATTTCTTCATTTCCCTTTCCAGTTTCAATTGTTTGCCGGGTTTTTGCTGTTGCTGCTGTGCTCCATTTCTGCATGCACTGTGCTGCATGCTCCCTTTCCGGAGCTTCACCCAGCACTCCCGTTTCTGCCCTCCTGCTAGCCTCCTTGCATTTTGTCACCCGCACCCTTTGTGTTGGCTTTCGTGCTGGTCTTTTTCGCCCGTTAATGTTACTTTTTGTTAAGACCGTAATCACAACGCAAATTGCAAGTATCGCTTTTATTGGTGCGCCTTGTGAGTTATCTTCATGTCTATTATTCGCCACGCATCTCCTTTGGTTGTGTTCCCCTTCCTCCGTACTGCCTCCCTTGTTACGCGTTACACACTCCTGCCGTCCCCTTGTACTCTCCTTACTGCTTTTCTGAGCTTCGTTTTCCTCAAACCTTAGTTGTGTATGCTCTATGGGTGCCCCTTCAAAATATTTTCCCTTTTGGGCCGTTCGCACAAAACTTCGTTTTTTTACGTGGAGCCCCTGGAGCAATTCGTTAATTGTCCAATGTCGTCCGTTCAAGCTCATTTTCATTTCATATTCGTATTTCACCATTTGTAGGCCCTGTGTAAAATATTTCCGTCCAATTTTGCTGTTATGTGCCCCTATTCCCCTCTTTTCCTGTAGGTAAGCACTCTTTGGTTTAGGGTTTCCCCTCATCTCCTTGCATATAGTTGTGCAGGTTGTTGTAGTCGGCCTTTTCCCGTTCAATGTACTTTGTGGGTTCCTTTTGTTGTTATTGTCCCTATCGTTCTGCCAGCGTGCATGTTCTCCTGTCTTCACACTGTTCTCCTTGTTACGCGTTACATATGTCCGTGGTGTCGTCCCGTCCTTTATGCAGCACATCTGGGCTGCATCCTCCCCAATATGTTTTCGTGTGCTACCCTTGGTTGTCTTTTTAAAATATTTCTCTGCTGGGGTCGTTTTTACAAAACTTCGCATTTTTACGTAGAGCTCCTGGAGCAATTCGCTAAATGTC
>LGRX02026458.1:0-49069 GCA_001247695.2 Cymbomonas tetramitiformis | reverse complement strand
CTTCGCCTCTTGCCTCCCCGCCACCCCCTCATCCTACATACTTAATCCTGAGGTGTCGGCTACATTTGCCCCTTCTTTACCCTCTGAATTGCTTATTCTCTCCGCAATCATGAGTCACAGCCTCAGCCTCAGCCTCAGCCTCAGCCTCATTCCCACTCATCTCCTCACCCCGTCTCTCAGACTCCCGCCCCTGCTGGCCAGGTCGAGGGTCGTCAGAGGTGAGAGCGGATTAGGTACTTGCAGATCACGCTGTAGGCTGGAAGCAGAGGGATGGGGTCCCCGCGCGCCATTGCAAGTGGGGAGCAAGGTCAAGCTGGTGCAGGCCACATTTAAAAGTGGGAGCCGCGGCCATGCATCAAGCAGATCAAAGGGCGGGGAGGGGCTCTGCCAGCATGTGGGGGTGAGGGGGAGGGGTGCAGGTGTCTGCCAGCATGTGGGGGGTGAGGGAGGGGGTGCGGAGTCTCTGCCAGCATGTGGGGGTGAGGGAGGGTGCGGAGTCTGCCGGCATGTGGGGAGTGAGGGAGGGGTGCGAGGTCTCTGCCAGCATGTGGGGGGTGAGGGGAGGGGTGCGGGTCACCAGCATGTGGGGGGTGAGGGAGGGTGCGAGGTCTCTGCCAGCATGTGGGGGAGTCGAGGGAGGGGTCAGAGGTCTCTGCCAACATGCGGGGGTGAGGGAGGGAGTGCGAGGTCTCTGCCAGCATATGGGGGTGAGGGAGGGTGCGGGTCTCTGCCAGCATGTGGGGGGTGAGGGAGGGGTCGCCGAGGTCTCTGCCAGCATGCGGGGTGAGGAGGGTGCGAGGTCTCTGCCAGCATATGGGGGGTGAGGGGGAGGGGTGCGGGTCTCTGCCAGCATGTGGGGGTGTGAGGAGGGGTGCGAGGTCTGCCAGCATGTGGGGGGTGAAGGGAGGGGTGCGAGTCTCTGCCAGCATGTGGGGGGTGAGGGGAGGGTGCGAGGTCTCTGCCGGCATGTGGGGGTGAGGGAGGTCTGAGGTCTCTGCCAGCATGTGGGGGGTGAGGGGAGGGGTGCGAGGTCTCTGCCAGCATGTGGGGGGGGTGAGGGGGAGGGGTCGCCGGGTCTCTGCCAGCATGTGGGGGGTGAGGGAGGGGTGCGAGGTCTCTGCCAGCATGTGGGGGGTGAGGGAGGGGTGCAAGGTCTCGGCAGGTGATGCTGACGGTCCGCAGAATGAGCGAGTACCAGCGCGAGGTGCGGCCACCACGACAGCCGCACCGGGCCCAACCAGGCGCCTTGGGGCTCTCTTTCCATTCCCCACGCTCTGCCGTGGATGGTGGCCACTCGTGCCATCCAGCCTAGCGCATTCGACAGCGGACACTCGAAAAACTGGAAGAGCCTGTCTTCTGCCCGCGGACAGTCGAGAAGTGCTGAACCTCGTTGCGTGCAATGCTCGCCGTATGAAACGTTTTGAGTCTCTACGTCCGGTTTGGACACCCGACGAGGGGGTAGCGTTGGGGCTCCTTCTCGCTGCAAGATTGTTCCTGGGCGCTGGAGTGCTCTCATCACGGCGGTCCTTACATGTTGCTCTCCAGCACTAAGAGTGACGAGGTGATGGTGTTGAGGGGGGAGGGGGTGCCTGAGGGGGCTGAGGGAGGGAACTTGCGGAGGAGGCCACACGGGGAAGGAAATAAGTGTGGAGAGGCAAAGCCTCATCGAAATCCAAATGTGTGGACGAAAAGCCCCAGGAGGGGGATTGGCGAGGAGGGGATTGACGAGGGGAGGGGGATTGGCGAGAGAGGGGGATTGTGAGGGAGGGGATTGGCGAGGGGAGGGATTGACGAGGGAGGGAGATTGACGAGGAGGGATTGACGAGGAGGGGATTGACGAGGGGAGGGGATTGGCGAGGGGAGGGTGATTGACGAGGAGGGGATTGACGGGGATTGACGAGGAGGGGATTGACGAGGGGAGGGGATTGACGAGGGGAGGGGGATTGACGAGGAGGGATTGACAGGGAGGGATTGACGAGGGAGGGGGATTGAGGAGGAGGAGGAAGGAGACAGATGAGCAAGGCCATGCGGAACCTCGAACTCAAGGACGGCGACACATCAAGGTACGCCGACCTCTTGACCACACACACAATATGGCAGGAGGCTTAAAGGAGGCTGCTGCAGGCTAGCACGCCAGGTGGCACGTCCTCACAGAAGGTGCTAACAGGTGGCGGATGAGGGGCGAACTGACAGCAAAAAGAAGGGCAAGGGCGCGCATAAAGGGAAGCCGCAGGGGGGTATCAAGGGGGACGCCAAAGGGGATGCCAAGGGCTCCCCTCGGAATAAAGGTACACATCAGGCAATATCGATCCCTCAAGCAGTCTCTCCTGTGTCAGGACCAGGCTTCCCAGGGAATCCAACAACCTCCTAGAGGAGTGCAACTGGCCGTCATATATTTGGGCAGCGCTACAGCCTATTGTAGGATGAGCGGACGGGCCGGTGCGGCAGGTGGAGGGAAGGGAAGTAACAAAGCGAGGGCGGCAAGCGAGAAGGGAGGACCCACAGCGGAGGAGGCATGGGTGCAGAGCACCTCATGGGCAGGGGAGGCGGGGGTCTCTCACCTTCGAGTGCGGGCGCTGCGCTCTGACCTGGACGCGCGCTACCGGGTGATTGGCCCTTGCCCCCGTCTCACTTCCCCGCCTCCACGGACGCGATGTGCATCTGAGGAGGCTCTCGCCTCTGTGGCAGATCCGCAGCGGCCTCCGGGTTGATGGGCAGGGACGGAGAAGATATCATGCTTCTCGGCCAGGCTTCGTCTTGGATACTTGATTGAGCTTATTAAGCGGAAGCAAGGGCTCGTTTGTGGCCGTGTCTCTCAGCGGACATAGAGAGGGAGCATGATGCGCTGCGTGTGGGGACGGCGATGCAGGACTTGGAGCGGGCCGCGCGCCGCGCAGTGCATGACCAGGGAGGTGGCCGGGTGGGGTACGTGCATGTGCCGGACATGGGGCGCATGGGGTTTGCGGAGTTCCATCGCCACTGGGAGGTGTAGCTTAGCACCCCTTACCCCCCCCCAAACCTCTGCCCCCCTTCAGGTATTGCCTTCCTGGATGTGGGGCGACTGAACTTGCAGTGACTCTGCTAGGACGTACCCCGCAGACCGGAACCCCGAAGTTCGTCCGGCTCGGGGTCAACGAGCGGTCCAATGGACCATATGGCTTAAGGTTATCAACAGCTGATATTGTGACACGTTCAATGATGGATACCTTTGTACGAGTAAGCGTATCTTGCCGCACGAGAAGGTACGCTGCTCACCCAGCTAAGACACCTCTTACACGAAGCTCCTTTAGCACCTCCTCGTAACCATTGAAGCTCTCACCCATAGTCGGCAACAGGCTCACCATTGGTGCGTCTTCATGCATGCAGATGAACGCACCATTGGCGAGCCTGTTGCCGAATATGGGTAAGAGCTTCAACGGTTACGAGAAGGTGATAAAGGAGCTTCGTGTCAGAGGTGTCTTAGCTGCCTTCTCGTGCGGCAAGATACGCTTACTGGTAAAGCATCCATCTTTGAACGTGTCACGATATCAGCTGCCGATAACCTTAAGCCATATGGTCCATTGGACCGCTCGGCGACCCCGAGCCGGACGAATTTCGGGGTTCCGTGCCCATCACGTGCATTCCCATGAGGGTGGCGCAATAAGCTGTTAGTCACTTCCACGGCTATGATGGCACACCGTCGTTGGGTTGGGGGCATATAAGGATTTGGGGGGCTCCCACGAAGCTCATTTGGTGGAGCATGTCGGTGCGGTGCCATCCCGGGCTAATGTGGCTGTCAAGCCCCTTGGCATGCCAGGCTGAATAGCCACAGAGAGATCGGTGTGTAGATTTCAACTCTCGGGTGGAAGTCCGTTGTTTGACAGGGCGTGTGGTGGCCGGGCCTCTCGGTGTTGGGGGGAGTGCAGATGGAGAGCCGGAAGGAGGCACTTGTGGTGGACTTGCGCAACAACGCCGGTGGCTACGTCAGTGAGATGCTCCTTGGCCACCTGGCACAGCGTTCCCTCGGCTACGAGGTGTTCCGCAGGTGTCTTTCACACCTCCCCCTCCCTCTTCCCCAAGCACTCACTCATAGTCCCTCCAACACATGCCTTGGTCCTCCCGTCAATCCTTGACCCCGCCCTATTCCTCTCAGAGGCGGTGCCTTTCTCTTCCCCCCCAGCGGTTCGCCCCCAATTTAGACCCTCCCCGGGGACGCCGGACTGGCAACACCTTTAAATACTCACATTGCAGCTTTGTTGAATTGCAATGGGATATTAAGCGAGACTTTTAGATTTTTCCTGCGGCATTTAGTACTCAGAGTCGCCCTTTTAGCGTCCCGGGGGATGCCGCCCAACGTCTGCAGGCGCCTTGGTACCTAGGTCCTCGGCACAAAAGATCAGAGAGGACGGCGGGCAGCACTCTGGGCAGCACTGCGGGCAGCACTCTGGGCAGCACTGCGGGCAGCACTCTGGGCAGCACTGCGGGCAGCACTGTGGGCAGCACTGCGGGCAGCACTGTGGGCAGCACTGCGGGCAGCACTGCGGGCAGCACTGTGGGCAGCACTGCGGGCAGCACTGCGGGCAGCACTGGGCACGGCAGCACTGTGGGCAGCACTGTGGGCAGGCTGATTGCGGGCACTTGCTAATATCTCGCATCCACGCCCAGGAATCTTGTAACTGGTGCCCGGTTGACAAGAAGTCGATGGGCGTCCGGCACCATCTTGAGCTGTGCCCAACAAAAGCAGTTCTCTGCTCAGCTCTCTCGCATGCACATCGTCAGGGTCGCCGGTGGTCTCCGCAGATTCCGCCGGATGGTTGCCACTGAGTGACCGCTCTTCGGTGAAATAATCAAATGTATGCTACATCGGATCGGGGTGTGGCCCTCCTGACATTGTTTTGAACCTGATTATGGCTACCCATTCCGATGTGCTTCGCCCCGTGAAGGTCAACGGCCTTCGATGCAATCCTTCACGTTGGGGTGGACTCTGTGACGAAGGCGGTTGAGGCACATTTTGGATATACCGCACGCCTTCGACGTCGTGGCTCAGATCGACGCTCTCGGAGCCAACGTTCAGAATTGCCTATCTAGTTGTTCCACCTTACCGACTTTTAATATGTCTTACCGTAGTTCCTAGTTAAGATGGTGCCAGGCTCGATATCCACGTTAGCAATAAAACAAGGCACCCGGTAGACTCTCCTATCCTATATATAACTAGGAACTACGGTAAGAACAATTAAAAGTTGGTAATGTAGAACAACTAGATAGCTAATTCTACATGTTGGTTCTGAGAGCGTAGATCTCAGCCACGACGTCGAAGGCATGCAGATACTTTAAATACCGCATATTTGGGATATACAGCGATGCTCGCGTACCTACCTACCTCTCAGAATTCCCGGCTTGCCCTGAGGCAGCCTGTGGTCGGCATGTGAAGGAGGGGGGTGTCTCTGTGGTCTGATGGTCTCGGGAGGTGGAGCGGCGCGTGGGTCGGGAAGGGGCCCGCCGGAGGTTTTCCCGGCGAGCGCCTGCCGCGGGCCGTGCGTGCTGCTGATCAACGAGATGACGGCCTCCGATGGCGAGGTGGCAGCGCACGGCTTCCGGCAGCTTGGCCTCGGCCCTCTCATTGGCACGCGCACATGGGGCGGCACCACTGGATACGAAGCGGTATGCCCCCTGGGCGCGCATGCTCCACCGCTGCTCGGCTCTCCCGTTGCGCCCGCGACGCACGCGCTCCGCTGCGACCACTTGTCCAGATGCGATGCACCATACTCCGGCGAGAGACCAGGTGAAGTTCTAGGGCTTGACGGCCATTGGTTGGGAGACGTGCCAATCCCCGTGGCGGGTAGGTCCTCTTGCACGTCCACCTCAAGAGTCTACCGCAGTGGTTGTGGGCCGAAGCACGCGCAGCGCAGTGCACCAGCAGCGGCCCTTCGAGTGGCCTCATGTCGCACGGCTCTCTAGCGCAGGGGGGGAGAGCGCGCGCACGGGCCGCATCCCCATATTGAGTTCGTCAGGGATGCCAGAAAGGGCCTCCGTCGGGGTAGGGCGTGCATATCACAACCCTCGGCATCCCCATGTTCGCATGATCGTACGGTCCTCTACGGTCGCACGTGCAAGCCCTTTAGGTAAGAACAGGAGTGATTGTTTGATCTATCCCTCCGCCTCCGGGCAGAGCTTTCCATCGATCCCTGTACGCACTGCCGAGCAGCAGAAGCCGATGTCGGGGGAGGCGTGCACGGCGCACAGCCTTCATCGAGCTGCTCCTGTCGTTCAGCGTGCTGGCACAGCGATGATCTGTGTCTCGGGGAAGGGGATAGCCATGTTGGCATGCCCGGAGCCGCGCTGCTCGGGTGGCATTAGTGGAGGGCACGCGGGGCTGTGGTGGGGGGAGGGGGAATGGCAGTCCTACTATTTGGTGGATGGCACTAGCATGAACCTCCCAACGCTCGCCGCGTATTTCCACGATGTCGGGTGCGTCCCCCAAGGAAGCGCTGCAAAGTCGGCCTTCGACCACTCGACTGCCGCCAGATTCCTTGCCGCCATGGCGGGCGTTCCTCGGTCCACGCTCCGCGCTTCTTGAAGGATACTGCTCAAACAAATAGGAGAGGGCCATGCGGTCCTTACCACCCTGCACCCGTCACGAGGGAGGTATTTCTTTTTGTTTCTCTCCGCGCACCCGTCCAGCCGTGAAGCCTCGCTCCTCATCCCATCAGTGTGAGCACCTTCCGACCCATTTGCCCGGCACACCGATCGCACTGTTCAGGGCCTCACCCTCGATCACCTTGCCCCCACCAGCCACAAATGAAAGGCATCAACACCTTACGGTGACCTGGTAGTTACTCTGTCCGTGTTGCAAGCCTCGCACGCGGTTGCCCTATTTCCGGATGCAGACCCGAGCAGCCGGTGAGCAGCCGGTGAAGTGCGGTGATTGCTTTGCTGGCGCACCATCATGTGACATATTCTCATCTCAGACCCGCTTATTGCAAGGTGCACAATGTTCACAACACCAAACACATTCATTGGCAATAAACAAAGTTTTATTCCAAATGTTACATCTAGAGTCAGCTAGTTGTCCTAGTTCCTTAGGTGGTGGTCTGTCAGACTTTGACAGGTAAAGGGGTCCCGGGTGCGGCCAGCACAGCCCCTAAGCCTAGGGGTTGACTGGCCCCAGAGTCCCGGGCACCCCCTCCCCCCTTCCCTTCTCCCAGGTTGTGGGCGGGTGGGTGAACAAATCTGGTGCACTAGTCAGGTTGGAATATTTACTTTTCTGCCTCCACTAGTGTAGCAAGAAACAGGTACAGTTTGCCGCTCATCGAAGAGTGAGCTGCAAATTCCTTGGTCCTATCATTTCTAGTTCCTAGAAATGGTGGCTAGCCAATCCTACTCCCGTAGGATCTAAAAGGAATCCTAAATGGTTCCATCCACCAACCAGTAGTTGGGAATGTGTCATCACTCATCTTCACACTGACGTGGTCTGTTGTGAGGCCTCACCTCCACACCTTAGCCAAGGAATGGATCTAACAGAATGCATCTCAACACAGCCCCTCGAGTGAGTGTCGTCACCCTTCATCTAAGGGCTCTACTCAGGTGCATTTCTCATGTGTGACGGAGCTGTCATTCTGTGTGTTTGGTCCTAGCTTGTGTGACATGGTTTCAGAACTTGAGACACTCAGGCCTGAGTTCTCAATGGAATCAAGAGCTTTTTGGCTCATTTTTTTTTTCAGTTCCAAGCCCCAAATTGATGCAGCAAGCTAGGGAGGAAATTGTTGCCACAATAACCTTAATTAATTATTCCTTTTAGTCTTAATTGTGAATGAATAGGATGCTGTTGATATGCAGAATTACGTTCTCAATTCCATGCAGTGACTGCCATTTGGCCTGCCACCTTGTTACTGCCATTTGGCGCCCATTCCCGCGATATTCCTCAAGTTCTTATTGAACATCTCGTTGCTGCTATTGCCGAATCCTCCCATCCTGCTCCACCAGCTTGCCTCTACTATCGGGCGCCTCACCGTTCCTGCCAATGATGGCGTAAGATGACGGGGTGCAGGTATGGACTGGAGAACCGCGGAGTGGAGCCCGACGTGGTGGTAGAGATCACGCCTCAGGTATGGGCCAGAGAATCGCGGGGTACAGCCCGACGTGAGGGTAGAGATCATCACGCCTAATGTTCCTCTGATCCGTCAACCTCCCCCCTTAACAAATCAAGGCACACACATCACATCACTCGAGCATTGCTGAGGGCACAAAGGTGAGTCACCTCGGGGGGCCTTGAAGGCGCTGGAGGTGCGATGTACCCTTGACCAGGGCCAACGGGATATGGCGCTGAAGTAGGAGGTGACAGGGGATATGCCTTGATGGCGAGCTGCGGGTCCCTGGGCGGAGAGATGTAAGACTCGGCACAACCACTGAGGGGTGCCAATGTGGGGATGTGGCGGACATTGCAGGACCACGCAGCGGGGCGCGATCCGCAGCTGGAGACTGCCGTGCAGCGTGTCTCGGAGCTCCTGGCATCATCCACGTCCTCCATGGCTCACATAGGCCCACCAAGCATGCCGGCCAGCGAGCGCGAGGGGGGTGCGGAGCAGGATGAGCGCGCCCTGTCAGAAGCTCGTGGAGGCAGCAGTGGCAGATGGCCTTTCAGGTGGCTCTGCGCGGGCCTTGGCGCTTCGCGACTGACCCCATTTGCCAGTGGCGCTGTGTACCAAAGAGGGTCCGCCTGTGTGCGCCCCACACAGCAGTGTAGTGTAGCCTGCGCAGGTTTGAAACCTATTGTGTCTGCCAACGGTATAACGCAAGGATGGGGCTTTGGGGGCTCGGGTCTGATTATAGGGTTGCTCCATCTGAAGTAACTGATTCTAGGGTTGCTCCATCTCAAGTGACTGATTCTGGGGTCGCTCCATGTTAAGTGACTGATTCTAGGGTTGCTCCATCTCAAGTGACTGATTCTAGGGTCGCTCCATGTTAAGTGACTGATTCTAGGGTTGCTCCATCTGAAGTAACTGATTCTAGGGTCGCTCATGTTAAGTGACTGATTCTAGGGTTGCTCCATCTCAAGTGACTGATTCTAGGGATCTCAAGTGACTGATTCTAGGGTCGCTCCATGTTAAGAAACTGATTCTAGGGTTGCTCCATCTCAAGTGACTGATTCTAGGTCGCTCCATGTTAAGTGACTGATTCTAGGTTGCTCCATCTCAAGTGACTGATTCTAGGGTCGCTCCATCTCAAGTGACTGATTCTAGGGTTGCTCCATGTTAAGTGAATGCCGCCGTTGGTATTATGCATGAGCCTCTTTGCGATTCCGGCCTGCTTGGACGCTCCGTTGCGCTACTTGCCACAACGGGTCGCAGTTGTAGGTTGAGAGGGGTTAATTATAGATTGAGACCTTCGGAAGGGAAGGATGCAACGTCAAAAGGTGATCAGAATAGATCAAACGGAAACTTGTTTTGCTGCGAAATGTTGTGAAAAGCCTGCGGCGAGGGGAGGGATGGCGGGCGCTGTGTGTGCAGCGTGTGGACTGGTGGAAAGCGTGCGGAGGAGAGGACCACTCCTTGGAACCCATTATCAACATAGCGTCTTTGAGTACAAAAGCGAACGGTTAGCGTTGCTGGATTCTCCATCCTGTGTTTGTGTACGCGTAATCTGACTTTTTACCTTTTTTAAATCACCAGAAATCTGTTCATTTAATGAGTGGGGTGGTTGATGGCGGGAGGTGACGGCGAATATCTGTTTTTAATGAAACATGGTAATGCATAAAACTTGCTAGTTTGCCACAAATTTTCAGCTTAAAGCCAAAAATCCCCACTTGTGCATAAGTGTCCATCTAACGCTCACCCATTAATTTAACAAAGATTAACAAGTATTAAGCACAACCTCCTCAAGGTTCCCTAACAAGCTTTGTTAAAAATTGAAACACAAGGTTAGAATTTAACACAGCACAAAACGAATTGTTAAAGCCTTCGGTGCGTGTTGAAGCGTTAAAAGAGGAGCCCCCGGAGGCACAGGGGCTGTTCGAGCGTTAAAGCGTTAAAAGAGGAGCCCCCGGGGGCACAGGGGCTTCTCGGCAATATGTGTACCATGTTATCAATATCGGAGGGATTGTGTCTTCTTTAAACTCCTCATGACTATATGTATAATGGTGTTGTACTGATGTCAACACCTTCTCTCTGAGTGATTTATTGATTTCAGATGTGATGACGTGGCAGCCAACCTTGTCCGCTCGTACCGGGGGTTGTGTGGAATGTGTCCACGTCATCGGCACGGGTCATTTTGTGTCCATGCATACGCGATCGTAGCGCAGGTCACAATACAGTGCCCGAGCATACGCGATTTTAGCGTAGGTCAAATTGTGCCTTATACCATTACATCTGAGGAAATCTATTACTCATCTTTGTGAGTTTAGACAGCGTTGTACTGATTGCAACGATTTTTCTGATGATTTATATATCACAGATTATACCAAATTTGGTGATCAGTCCAATGCAAAAATTTGTCACCTGAATGTACAGGGATTGTGAATGATTGCAATCCCGCCGGAGGAATAATCTCAGCAGTTGTTCTGTACTAATGAATTCATCGATTTCGTTAGTCATTTCGACGACTCGAACCCCATGTCATTTGCAGTGATGACAACTCATATGAATATATAGGGGATTCCTCAGAATGCTTGTATGTGATGTCAACATATTGTATGAACAGTTCACCTGCATCCGAGGACGAAGGAGTTACGCCTGGAAGGTTTTGCATGGTGGTCACCCAACAGTTATCAGATGTTATTCGGGTGCCACATCCTGACCCCGAGTAGCTTTACGTCTGGCTCTGGCAGTGCACCACTTTCTGGTGGTGTACTGAGATGTGCTTTGACCCCAACATGGTCTTCAATTTGGTTTATGCTTCGCTTTGAAATCTACAATCTTCAATCTGGTTTGCTTACACAGTGCCTTTCAGTTGTTTAGCGGGAGCTACTTGCCCGTAGGTTTCTGCACTTGTGCTAGCTAGAGGGTTCCAATTTGTGTATCAGAATAGCACAGTTGGATTAGCAGTTAGGTTTGTCACCCTAACTCCTACCCTAACTTATCT
The DNA here is from genome assembly GCA_001247695.2 of Cymbomonas tetramitiformis. Classification (NCBI taxonomy): domain Eukaryota; kingdom Viridiplantae; phylum Chlorophyta; class Pyramimonadophyceae; order Pyramimonadales; family Pyramimonadaceae; genus Cymbomonas; species Cymbomonas tetramitiformis. The sequence continues at coordinate 38,014 of LGRX02026458.1, read as the reverse complement.
TGACTTCTCTGACTTACCTGTCAGTCACCACCCACAGTGCTGGGGTGGTGTGCTGAAATCTGTATAGGCAGCCCTGACCGGGAGTCCCGGTGCAGGCCCCTATGACAGATTCCTAGGTAGCCAACACTGGACCTGTGACCGATCCGTAAGCCCGTGCTGTGACACATCAAGGTGTCAAAGGTAGCTAGGACCGAGACCGTTCCGACTCCGTGACCGTTCCGGGTATATCTAGCCGTTAGGGTTTATTTCTTATACGAGTTTATCTATATTGGTTCACTGACTGTCTGATATCTTGAACCGGGATATTCCAGTAACATTTAAATTCAGCCATTGGCACTACCATGCGAGTATAAAATGTCAATCATGATAATCAAGCAAATATATTCAAGCAAATGCGCACGATATGCAAGTGTGGCATTTGCGATACAGGAAGCGAGTTGTGAGCGTGTGCTTGTGCGAATGGGGTATATGAATAGCAGTGATTACTTGTGCTTCGATACAATTTAATCAATAATTAGAAATCCCTCAGATGGGATGCTTCGCTGACAAGTGGCATTACCAATTTATACACCTGTGTGATAAGATCAGATTCTACGCTACGGACACGTTCATGAATGTCGCATCGGAATATCCGATATAGATACCACCACACACACACACACACATATGAAGCGTCGTAGAGCGTGTTTTGATACAGTCATCACTAGTAATCAAATTAGAATTTTGCGGAAAAGGTTCGTTCACGACGTGGCGACGCGAAAGATTTGATATGGTACCCGCATACACCGTAGATTTGATAAAATTCGATTCATACAGCCGCCGTAGACTTGAAAAATCGTCAAACTCTTGAATAATCGTCATTCGGGAGGCATAGTCAGCCACGTCGGCTGATTACGAAAAACAACGCAACGCCCGATAATCATGTAGAATATAGTCACCTACATGCATGTACTTTTGTGCACCGTCGGTACGTATTTTTTATTTTTATTTTCGTATACCTGAAACCCAACGTATATCATATCCATTTTTGTCCGGGCCGCGCCGCCGATAGGAGTGGTGAGATGATCGTGATCTTGAATCACGAAATGCGTAAATAATTGGAAATTCCGCATATCTTCGGGGTAAAATATGGAATTGCTACCCGTGTCTCTCGTTGTCGGTTACTAACGATCGGTCGAAACAATCCGGGGTAGGACTGCTGATGATGATGTTGAGATCGGTAAACCTGTTAGAGCAGTTTTGCGACAAATTCACAATTGTACATTCCGCATATCTTCGGGGTAAAATATGGAATTGTTACCCGTGTCTCTCGTTGTCGGTTACTAACGATCGGTCGAAACAATCCGGGGTAGGACTGTTGATGATGATGTTGAGATCGGTAAACCTGTTAGAGCAGTGTTGCGACAAATTCATAATTGTAAATTCCGCATATCTTCGGGGTAAAATATGGAATTGTTACCCGTGTCTTTCGTTGTCGGTTACTAACGATCGGTCGAAACAATCCGGGGGAGGACTGCTGAGATGCTATCGTATCATGATTGGCCGGTAAAGCGCGAGCGCTCGACACAATCATGGTAGAATTGCTGACATGGATGAAAAACAGCATATATATCTTCGTGGTATAAGTTTGAATTGGTAAACGTGTCTCTCGTTGTCGGTTACGAACGATCGGTCGAAAGAATCCGGGGTAGGACTGCTAAGATGCTATCGTATCATGATTGGCCGGTAAAGCGCTCGCGTTCGACACAATCATGGTAGGGCTGCTGACATGGGCAGGAAATTTTTGGAAAATTTCCAACGGCATAATTTTTGAGGGACAGCTCCTGCAGTGTGGCCTGTCGATGTCACTTTTTTCCAGGAAACCTGTTTCGCTCCTTTAAGGGACATGAAATGAAAAACAGCACATTTCTGAAAAAGCTGCGAAGCGTCGTTAATACAAACGAATCTTTTGCGACACGACAAATAATAAACGAACCAGTGCGACACAAATGAGGGGCTTCCAGCTGCACGTTTGAACGCCTAGGTAGCCCCCCCCTCCTAGCAAGACGTGTGTCCTATCTTGCCCCCCTCGGAGCAAAGACCCAATGCCCCAACACTTTTCAAAAATATGTTTTTAAATTAATAATTCTAAGGTTTCAATTTTATACTTCTTTTGTTTTCGCTAGCAGCCTTGCTGGCAGCAGCGCACGCTTTTCCACTCAATCGTGCTTGCCTGTACCGTCTTTGGTTCACTATGGTATAACTCACAGTACTATTGCTATTAAATGTTCTGAGGTGGGCTTTCAAACCAGCTGATGGCTCGTTTACGCACTGACATGCAACACTGGTTGATTGTGAGCTCACACAGTATATATAGCAGGCGCGTGCTGTCCTCACACAACTTGGATTCCTCGCACTGCTGTTGTCGCACTTTCATAGCTGCCCACGTTTTAACATAACATGCCGTAGTCAAATACAAAGGCACCAACATACAGCCACATGCAAACACAAACATGAATCTTTCCCTGTATATGTATGTGCATAGTTCGTACATCACCAAAATGAAGGTGGGGCATGTTGGGCTATGTACGTGTCGTAATAGACTACATGTCGTTGATGCCAACATGCTGGATTGGGCACCACACAATGCATATATATGATCATCAATCCGTAGCGCAGCACATCGGACCCGTCAAATTAAAATCATTAAGTAACAAGTGCGCGCACGCGGTATTGTACCGATTGAGTGTGTGCCCCATCTTACCACACACAGTATGCTGTGGTAATTATGAGTGAACATTGAACGGCCCACTCGTATCCAATTAAGAAACTACATATGTACCTGCATATGATCGATGCCATGCCGTTTGCCAGCGCAACCATGGGGATGCGCCGAGTATTACCAATACTTGTTCCGAAACCATTGCGAGTCAATCCATTGTCAGTGTGAAACTGGTTGACACATGATTGGATGCACATAATGACGGTTAATGGGGTGCACATGCGCACGCTCATCAAGGTGTGGATACACCTTTCGACTTCAATTGGCACGCGTGTCACCTGAGTGATTGTGTCATTCACAACTATCCGCATCATCATCTTTGGTATCAATACACGAGTTTTAGATATCACGATAAGGAAGCTGCATTTTTGTGCATGTACAAGGACACAGGTGTTTTATATAACTATTGTGATATCAACATTGATTTGCAGACACTGAGATCCCTTGTAGTGCTGATGAAAGTGGAAGCACTGACACGCAATCGAAGTTCATAAGTCAACTAACATCATCGTCGACATCATCCTCATATGTAGCAGCATACGCAGCATCAGCGGCGGCGGCGGCAGCAATAGGAGCATTGTGATTATAATTTGGCATATTATAACCGTGTACAAAAATCTAGGTAAAAACATTCTAATGTTGTGCTCTGCTTGGACATGTGAATCTTGCACCAGACTAGAGCAAGTCATGTTGTATTGTGTGTCATGCAGTGTCTTTCAACAGGTATCGTCACAGTAACACCTATATCAAGTAATGCGATATGAGCACATTTACTCGGGGGCTCCCCACACCAGAATCGGCACATCAAAACCACTCACCAATACTTGCGTCAGCTTCCGTTTCCTAAACTTTCGAATTGGGCTCGTGCAAGATTCAATTTCGATACAGGACCAACATGTCAATCAGAAGCACAAACTTCAAAGCCAAAACACGATTATAAATAAAAACATACGTAATCAGACCCAGCGCAACCAAACCACCATCGCAACATCAAAGGCACAATACTGTTCAGAATCACAGTCTCGGCACAGTCGGCATCTACATGAGAATTAAAACCGCCACATCAGCCAGATTGGGGATCCTCTCCGTTTCCTCCATTCCACGATCGTACCATTTCGAGGCATGGCAAATGCTGTTTGAGGTTCAGATCTCATTTCCAAATCAAGACACTAATTAGGCTTTGAACATTTCCACTTGAATTCTCCGAGTCGGGGTTTTTACGAGTTGAGTATTTCAATTTGTTCCATCACTTTTATGAGGCGGCTGCAAAAAAATGTTCTAGTGACAAAACCCCGCTTTGCCACAAAAAATCCACAATGCAACGGATATATATATTTGTGGTCAAACCTTGTATACGTTACACACGTAGCTTCACCCTACTTCACACACATCATGGATACATCTCAACAACACATTCTCTATATATATATATATATATAGAACATCAACCCTGGCTTACCACAACGCACTTACCGCGTACACACACACACACACGAAGTATACCCATGAAGGGACACCCAAAGTTTGGGGATATTTTGTATGCATGAGATGCTTGATTGTATTTGGGGATGATATGAATGCATACGACGCTTGATTTACATATCATGCCATACACATTACGAGATATCTGCAACTGAAATGATCATAATAAAGCACATAACAGATTTGTGTAGTGGCGTGGTAGGAAGTCTACAAATGCATGATCATGCTAGAAGATGAATAGGACTGAAATACATTTACTAATTTCATGATGGCAGTGAAGTGGTTAACAAATGTACATGGCGGTGATGATGAAATATGCTAATTGTACCAATGAATATATATATATATGCAGGGACACGATAATCATTCCGGAAAACCAAATGATTATTTCAAGCAGCTGCTTAACATTCCCAATATTTGGACGGGATTGAAATATTTCCCAATCGGCATCAGCACTCATGTTTATTTGTGATGTACTCACCATGACTCATGCGCCGGATGCCGCTTCAACCTCGTGATCTAACGCTGCCAAGAGAGAGGCTCATAGTAGCCTGAGGTAAAATTTAGATCGTCGTAACAGCCCCCGACAAACCAACATAGCGGTTCATCGCTTTATGAAAAAACTGACTACGATTGTTATAGATTCAATTGCAACTGTCACTGGCAGCACGGAATCGGTCCGCGAGAAACATCCACAACGCAACGTAAGGAAAATCATGGGCGCTACGGGCGCTGCTGCCATCTACAAACAAAAAATAGAAGGCAAAATATCATCCTCCTCCTCATCCACGGCCACGATTACTGCACTGCAGCCATAAATGCACCGCTGCCATTGTCAGGCTCGTCTGATGAGCGTGTGATGCACTCAATTTCAATCTCCTTGATTTGCGCACCTGTTTCTTGGTCTGTATTTCCCGAACACGCAGCCTCCGCATCCTTATTGGCACATCAGTGTGCACAGAGATGCTCTGAGATGCTCTGAGATGCACGGAGATGCCGTGTCGTGGAGGATGCTCCCGGCACGCCCTTCCCTTGCAACCCTCACACTGGCGCACCCCTATTTTTGCCGCATGCTCTGTTCGGTACAGCAGGTCTGTGCAGGTTATCTCACACGTCAGCGGCACAGTTCAAGAATAGACTGCGTCCTCACTTCACTTCAGCCTCGAAGTCGCTAGTATGCAGGTTGGCAGCCAAGACGGACCGGCAGACGCACCACCAGCTGCCTCCAAGGCCTTCGTGTGATTCTCGGAAGCGATGTCGCAAGACAACCGCATTGCTACCTCTGCCACGTCGACGATGGACTTGGACGATTCGCCGATCTCAATGCGCTCGCTCGCTGCCTCTCCGGCGCGCTCCTCTTCTGCTTCCAGCGCTGATGCGGCTGCGGCTATCTCCTGATTGGTGGATATGTCGCAGAGGCCAGAGGTGAGTGCAGAGGCTGGGTATGAGCGCCTGCTCCAAGCTGATCAGGAGCTGCTAGGGCAGTGCCAATCAGTGAAAGTGATGATTACGTGGCACGGCATGTTCCCAGGAACAACAAAAGCACCCATAAAATACACGCCATCGAACACAGAAGATGATCCCGCGAGCATGCTGTATAGGCACTGTGCGACAAATGGTGCATCCCTCTCCGACCGCGCGGCTCTGGCGGAATGTGCATGCATCCGCGAGCAACATGATGATGTAACAAAACAGGGCCTCTCGGGATGGCCAGCCACAGTCACATCCTGAGATAACCCCACCCTTTGCAGCACCACTGCTTCTGAGCATAATGCACTATTTTCTCAACTTTCAGCGCACCGAAGAAACCGGACAAAGCCGTAATCGCGGAGTGGGTTGGGCACGCTCCTTGCATTCCCAAAGTCTTACAATAATCAAACTGATCTAAAGATGGACGTTTAGTGTACTTGGGGAAATCTACGTTTCCTCAGGCGATGTGGGGGGTGAAATGGCAGGACCGCGCTTGCTGAGGCAATACCGGGCCTAGCGTGAACGTGTATACACCCTCAGTGGTAAGGATATTGTGGAAGCGCGCATTCAGGCCAGCACGTATTACTCTGCCTTGAAAGGGGTGGGGCGCTAAGGGTCCTGCGGAGGGCAGGGGAAGGATGGGGAGGAGCACGTTTCTGTCCGGGGTGAAGATCTATGGCAGCTCCTCCGCAAATGAGGGACTTCGCCCATCTATATCGATCAATGTTATAGGCATTGTCTTGTGGCGGTGGCAAGGTGCTTAATGTCGGGAAGCAGCAGGGCAAACGGGTGTTACCTTGTCAGCCATCTCACCCCACTTGGAGCAGATATAGGCGTCCATGAAGAGCTGCGCAGGGAAAGGAGAGCGCGCCCGTCAGTCTGAGAAGGGGCACCTCGGGCGCGCGCCTCGGCAGCCGGCAAGCAAGCGCACCAATCAAAGGTCAAGTGCATCTCGGGCGCATCGGTTCCGTGGATTTATGGCAGGTTGCGGGGGCGACGCATGGAGTGGGCTCGCTCTTTGAAAACTTGCTGATGTGGCACTGCGGGCTAACCAACCGCGCTGGACCAGCCGGCCAACTTCAGCATTCGACAAGACAGTTTCATTCGCAGGACCCGATGCTGAAATGAATTGTTTCCCCACACGATTCGCAGGATCCGATGCTGAAATGAATTGTTTCCCCCCACGATTCGCAGGACCCGATGCTGAAATGAATTGTTTCCCCACACGATTAGCAGGACCCGGTGCTTGAAAGAGATCTGTCCCCCCACGCGGCATGCAGCTGGATGCACCGCGGGGAAAGCGTGCCGCAACTTGCGATAGTCCGACATCGAGAGCATGGAAGCAAAACAAGCCCGTTGCATCTACCGCTGAAAACTGAGGGCGAGTGAGCCTGTATCGCTCCTGCGACAAAGGTGCTACACGCGGGTGTGTGGCGAGCCCACACAGAGGGCAGCTGAGAGGTCAGGGCAGTCGCGATGTGCAGATTGCGCTGCGCCATCTCGTCCCTGAAACGAATAACAAAGCATCGAACACAGGGCAATGCAAAGCGCACCCTCTTTCTCTCGCATACCTGAGAGAGGTGACCGATGATACAGGGGATGGCAATGAGACCATGCTCGCCAACCTGCAGTCCCAGCGGGAAGCACCCCGCAAGGTGAAGGCGATCGTCATAGACGCCCCCGCAAAGGGCGCCCCGCAGCGCGACAGGCGCTCCGCAACGCCACAAGTCCGCAGAGTTTGGTCTTCGAGTATGGCTCTCGGTCCGCGCGCCGAGAACAAAAGAACTCGCATCATCCCGATTTCATCTCGCGAGGAGGAGTCGCGGACCCCCTGGGATATAAGATCAGAAGGCTCATCTGCTGGGAAAACAAGTGTGCGCTGAAGGTGCCCCGTTAAGAGGCTCTCGCCCCGCGAGGGCCGCAAGGCTCCGAGGCGAGCTGGCGCAGGCCCCGGAGCCTGCAGGATTCTAGCAAGCCACGCGAGGGGGGGGGAGCCGCTTAGTGCAAGGGGCCGGCAGGCGCTGCAGCCTTATGAGGGGGGAGCGGCGCAGCGCTCACGTCCTCTTCAGGGAGATAAGAGAGCACTGTGATGGCCACCTGCAAACAGCCCAAACCACCTTCCTACGCATTGTTAGATGCTCGGAGGGGGTTAAAGACAACCTTTTGATAACAAAGGCAATCACACATCCCAAAGACAGGAGCTTACGCGGCCATGCCACACATGCGGGCGGGAGCATGTTGGGGCAGGCTGACACACCGGCAGGGTCTTCTGGCTCGTGAGAAGCCACACCGCCTTGCGCTCATTCCAGGGGAGCTTCAGCACGTGTGTAGCCCCCCCGTTGAGCGCCAGGTACACACAGTGCAGCAGGATCCCGGCGGCGATCATGGAGAATAGCCTGCGGAGTGTGCAAGGCGCGCCCAATGAGAACAGCTGCCACGCGAGCGAGGATCATCCAGTGCAGCCCCAGGCCCTGGCGATCATTACTGCACGCCCCGAGGACGTCATTATTATCTGTCTCCTCAGCTCCTCTCTCGCACCGCTATGCCTCCACGATACTCCTCCCCGTGCACCGGATTATTCCAAGCTTTGCTCCCTGCTCTCGGCCCTCCCATGGTATTACCCCTAATCGAGCTTCAGGTATCAGGGTCCTCCGAGCTACTTGCCAGCACAGGGCGAGTGCCGACCCCGTCACGCCCGATATCCAAAAAGCCCCTCCGGCGCAGCACAGTTCATGTAGCCCCAATTACGGCGCGCTCATCCCAGCACGCCGTCCACAGCAGTGTGACCTGGCCCAAGGCGTCGCTTATCTCAGCACGCCGCCCCACAGCAGTGCACCATCACAGCGCTTGTCCAGCACGCCGCCCACAGTAGTACCAATCACGGCGCGCCTCATCCCAGCACGCGCCCACAGCAGGAATTCACCACGGCGCGCTCATCCCAGCACGCCGCCCACAGCAGTGCAGCCTCCAATTACAGCGCGCTTTGGTCCCAGCACGCTCGCCCACAGCAGTGTATCATCACGCGCTATCCCAGCACGCCGCCCCACAGCAGTGCACCACTCCATGGCGCGCTAGTCCCAGCACGCCGGCCCACAGCAGTGCACTGGTCGCGGCGCGCCATGCCAGCACGCGCCCGAAGCAGTACCACCACGCGCGCTATCCCAGCACGCGCCCACAGCAGTGCACACAATACTCACCTACGGCGCGCCTATCCTAGACGCCGCCACAGAAAATTGGTCATAGCGCGCTCATCCTAGCACGCGCCCACAAAGTACCTAATCACGGCGCGCCATCCCAGCACGCCGCCCAGAGCAGTGCACCAATCACGGCGCGCTCATCCTAGCATGCCGTCCAGAGCAGTGCACCAATCACGGCGCGCTCATCCCAGCACGCCGCCCACAGCAGTGCACCAATCACGGCGCGCTCATCCCAGCACGCCGCCCAGAGCAGTGCACCAATCACGGCGCGCTCACAGTGGTGCCTATCCTCCAGGAAGCTTGCTTCGCGCGCTGTATAAAGGTGGAGTCCCGCGTGGCAGCCGCTGGAAGAGGACCATCCCTGATCCAATGGCTCTTCTGTGCCGCCCGCATGTTACTTCACGCTGGCGAGGCAAGTCCTACCTCCCTGCACTCTGCTCCACAATGGTGGACTGCGACCGTGAGATTGTCTGCCACACCACCATGATTAGGCACCCGTTGTTCAGGATGCTCAGAGAGACCTTGTTTCTCTGTCCAGCCCCTCGCCCCATCGCCACGCTATCCTCAGACGAAATCAATCTCCGTCTTGAGCAGGTTCCCGCCAACACAGCGGAATGCACGTGCTCAGGGGGCAGCTGCAAGGCCATGCTCCGCACCAGCGCTCCGCGAAGCATGTGGCGCGCTGACTCAGAAGCCGGACTGAGATGAGCGCTAGATCGCTTAGTGATCGGCTGCACAGGATCCTCAGTGTGAAGCGTTATCAGCTCGGCCTTCAGGTGTGCTCTCACGAGGCCAGCTGCCCCTCCCATGGATGTACTATATGTTCTCCAGAAGAACTGCTGTCCAGTTTTCAGTGAGCGGCACGGCAATTTGGGCATGCCGCAGGGTGCCCTATTGGGGCGCACCGCCGTGAAATCCACGACTGGAGAGCAATTCTCCCGGAATGCCTGTTAAGAATATCCCAGGCATGCCCCGCCCACATCACTCAAGGCAGCTACTCTGGCAACTTGTCATGATATAAGGTGGCGCATCGCCGTATTGAGCTCCTCTTCACTTTATTCTACCACACACAGCGGACAAGATGGCCCTGTTTTGCCTGGATGCTCAGCCATCGGGTGCGTGCTCATACAAGGCCTTCGGCAATCCCGCAGCAGATCATGTAGCTGTCATCCGCCAGGGGGAACACCTCGACATCTTAACGCTGAATAGCTGGGGTCAGGTCATGCAGCTGTCTGTCACTAGGGGGATCCTGGACACCAATCGCTCCAGAGTATTACTTGATATGTGATATATTCGATATACATTTTTATGTGGTGTGTTTTGATATGAAACATGGCATGTTTTGATATGATATATGGTGTGTTGCCATATGATGATACATGGTGCAAAATAACATAGGATATGATGTGATATTATTGATACATATATATATATATATATATATTATGATGTGATCTGATTCATGGTGGGGTATATATGGCTATGCTATATGGTATATGGAATGGTGTGATGTGATATGAGATGTGCTATGATTTTAGTGTGATGTGCGATGATATGCGATATATGATGTGATGTGATGTATGATATATATATATGGCGTGCTATCGAAACATTGCGTAATGCGATATGACACCTGATACGATGTCATATGATAAACAATATATGATTTGGTGTGGTGTGCTATGATATATGGTATAGTGTGATGTGGTGTGATATGAACTGGTAGGTCTTGAACGTTTAACATTGTGACAAGAGAGGGCACACGGCCTAAAGTTAAAGAAGAGCCAAGCCGGCGAGCTTGGAAGGATGCTTGTGAATAGGCGGAGGAGAGTACCTTGCCGATGCAGAGCGGAATGAAGATCGTGATCACCAGCTTGAGGAGCAGCGCGGTGGCGTCCAGGGAGATGTCGGCTTCCCCGAGCACCGCAGTCAGCATGAAAGGGGTGGTCAGCACACCTGGAGAAGGGCTTGCCCCGGTCAAGAACAAGGAGCCGCGTAGCGAGCCTCAGCCGAGTATATCATATGCGTCAGATTTGCGCACTCAAAACCCTACACGGCATTTTGCTGGGAGAGGGATCACAGCGCACCGTCCTTTCCCTCTCGTTCACGGCAGGGGAGCAAAGCCGGGGGCGGGTGAGCACCCAGCAGATTGCTGCCGACGGTCAAAATGAGAGCCAGCGCAGTGTTGCCCTTCGCCTGCACCGTCGTGCCGCCCCGTGGGTGGCTCAGCACACTCCTGCTCGACCGCGGGGAGGGCTGCCTTAATCCCAAGCTCAGGCGTTGGTCGACGCCGGGAAGCATGCTTATCCTTACTCAGCGCCACGACAGACAGAGCTGCGTTTTAGATATCCAGCGCGCAGCGTTCCGAGGCTGTATGCATCTTTAGACGAATAAAAACTGCCAAGCAAGGAAGTGTTGGCAACGGAGCGAAGCTCCGAGCGCCGGGGTGTGCCCAGTAGTGGGATGGGAAAGAGAGACCTGGGTGACGAGGGTGACACCAGAGGTGAGAGTGGTGGGTACGCAGCAGAACAACGCGAGCCCAGTGGAGAATTCTGACGGGCTGAACGGGATCTCGACCATCAGGAAGCCCATCAGCGGCGTAATGCCCAGGATCGCAACCAGCCCGTACGCCAGCGACGTATAGGCTGCAAACGCAGCATCGCAACGGGGAAGGCTGTGAACAAGAGCGACCGAGACCTTTCGAGCGCAGGAAAGCTGCTGGGTTACATTTGACATATGTTTCCCTCTTACTTTAAGTCTAACGAATCTCAACATAGCGTAGGGGTAAGACGCTAAATCCCTGCTCTGATGACGTTGATAGCGACCAGGGAGCCTAGAAAACGCTGAGCAAGTGGCAGTGTCACTGCAACGTGACTATGTGCAAGGAGTATTTCGGTGAAGCGAGAAGGTCGGTGGACGATGTGCGGAGTAGCAGCGAAATTAGGGATACAAGAGTGCGCTGCTGGGGAGATTTTTTGTTCGCTTTGTTGCCTCGGCGTGCCCACTAAGTAGGAACAGGGGGCTGGTGCTGAAGGTCGCGCTGCTTCTCTTCAGTGCAGAACTTCTACTTGGTAATGCCATAGTCTAGGCAAGATATCATGTTTCTTGCGCCCTTGAACAGATATCTTTCGATCTCGATTCAAAATTGCACGACTTCGGACGGCTTAGAGACTTTGAACCAATGGATGTAGCACTAACCTGTCAGAGCCGCTGTGATGTCTCCCGTCTTCATTCCCATACCAGAGACGAAAAATATTATGATAACGTCGATAGTTTGGACAATTCTGAAGTCTCCAATCTTCCACGAGGAAATCTGTTGGAAACAACATTTCAACCGAAAACCACAAGGAGGCTCACCACGCTGGGCTGTACACGTGTCCTCCATAGGTCAAGTGTGCACCTTCCATATAGAACCATTTAGATGAATGAATTATGCTAAGCTGAACACGACACTAAGTGCGTAGATTAGTGGAAGATGTGTGAAGTTGTGGGGACGTCCTTGACAGAAAACCTTGAAAAAAGCGTACCTCCTTTCCCGGCCATGGCCAGGCAAGTCCGAGAATGAGAGCGGACACCAGTCCCATTGGTAGAAAGTGTTTGATAGCCTTCGCTTTCACCCACGCGGGAGTGATTTCTGCACCACCGATCTTCATTTTGAACTACCGCAACTGGAAGCAAGAGAGATTTCCGCAGTTCAAGCTATGATTCAGGTCCTGAGAAAGGCGTGTGGTATGCTTTCGACAATATTGTCGCCTCGTATTGTACTACTAGCCTCGTTTGCCAAAATTACAGTGTCGTAACAAGCTCTACACACCTATTATGCAGGTAATGCCAAGTGTGTCGGATTTCCTCAGGAGTTGCGAACGAAACACAACAAGTTTTATAAAAGGGGACGATGATCACGATCTGATTCCCGTCGCCCGATGAATGGCGAGAGCCTCACGTCAGCGTCACCCGATGCTATGATGAGGTGAGCGCTTGCCGATCGGATGAGCTTGTGCCCTCCATCTGTATTTGAGAACTGACGTGAGCACAGCTCTTCAATCTTTCCTCCCTTACATCGGCGAGAGCTCTATCGTATGGCAAATGGGGATTATAAACTTGATCGTGCGGATTACCAGCGCAGCAGAAAAATACGAATCAACAGGGGAGATAAATTAAGGGCGCCGTAGCCGTGGACACTGTCTCAGATGGACATGATCCACATGTAGCCCGTAGTCGCCCTTATTTTCAATTTTGCCACCCTACAAGCGTCACAGGTGCCACCAAGCGAAGGGGAATACCGAATACTGTAGGTGCTATTGAATTGTATAGTATTCCCCCTTCGCCTTGCCTTGCGTTGGGTGCCTATGCCTCCTTCGCTCGTCACAGCTTCAAGCTTGTAGACTGTGTCACCATCACCAAGAGGGAAAGAGAGAAAAGAAACGAGTGTCAGTGACAGTGACTCGGAGTGACACTGTCGAGCTACATCTCCAATCCAACGGTGCAAAGTTTCTGCGGAACACCGAACACTCAGGTCTCATCTTCATGCGACACTCATGCGACTAGATGCCGATGCCGCTGTCCCTGTGACCGATACAGTACCGGCTTGCCGGGTTTCTCGACGAGAAAACGATGACGACGTGGAAATCTGGGATGCTTTTGAAGTTGCCACGATTGCCAATCACCAGTTCAGACATGGCATTGGATAGCATTATGTGTAATTAATTATCACTTCCAAAGGCTCGTATCCATCCGAGTTTCTTATCTATACCGGGGCGCCTCCACATCCGATCCCTTCAGCAATCGGCAGAGCTTCAAACATTGCAAGCCTGTGGAGGTTTACACCTTAGAATTTTCTACCGGCATTCATAGCAGTAATTTTCACAATGGAATCCCTTGCAGCTCGTTCATGCATGACGGGAGTTCGCCTCTCCGTATCCGCTCCCACCACCCGCTCCGGTATGTGTCTAATCGGGAGTACATTGTCCCCGTATTCACTTTTGATTAGGAACGTTAGGGTGTGCTTTAGCAGGGGTTTGACATACGTGCGCAAGAACTGGCTTGTGGGTATCTCACAACTCTCTGTGTTCATCAGTGGAGCGTAAAATGCAAACGGTGGAGGCGAAAGAGATGCCTAGAAAAACCAGGACCGCAAAGAGGCACCACCGGGTTCGCAATAAGGTCAGTCCCAATTGGTTTTTGGGACTGCCCTTAGTCTTGTGACCAGTATGCACAAGGGATTTTGCGCTGCGGAGCAAACTTGACGCTTTATGGTTGCGCTTTCGGTTGTATAGGTGTCAGGCACCGACGAGCGCCCTCGCCTTGCGGTGTTCCGCTCCAATAACCACATCTACGCTCAGGTATCTCCCCTGCCTTTATTTTTTCAAACTCTAGAGCCCTGCTTGTTCATGATTACGAGCTTCACGGTGTTTTTTGAGACCTCAGTTTGCGTGCTTCTAATTTGACAGACTCGGATGTTCCTCAGGTCATTGACGACTTGGCCGGAAATACACTTGCGGCCATGTCTACGCTAAACGAACAGTGCAAGGCGGAACAATCTGGCAACATTGACGCTGCTGAAAAAGTTGGAAAGGAGCTCGCCGCTCTTTGTCTGGACAGGGGTATTGAGAAGGTGGTTTTCGACAGGGGTGGCAACTTGTACCACGGCCGTGTCAAGGTGCGAAAGGCTGCGCCGGCTAACAAACAAACTTTAAGCATTTGTTTCACACGTTATCTTGTTTGCTGTTCTATAATCCTCATATCCTTATATATCCTGTGTTTGTCGTTGCAAACGAAACTGTGCATGCTATAACCTATACATAAATGGGAATAAACCAGTGTTTTGCGCTTGTGGTGCGACAGGCTTTGGCCGACGGCGCACGTGAGGGAGGCCTGTCTTTTTAAGGAGAGGCCTGCCCCGTCGTGAAAACAACCTTTTCCTTTGGAAGCACACTAGCTCATATCGCTTAGAGGCACTCTCCCCACTCCGCGCACAGAAGTCAAGATAGAATGTGCCACACAGTTCTCTGTCCAGGAACGCTACCTGATAGGATGGAAGCGAACACGTGACACTTAGTAATGTAGGACAGGGATGTGCTTATTTTCAAACTTAAATGAAGAGAAAAGAAACATCTCCTTCCACTTCTTGTGGTGCTGCTCTTTGAACTTGTGGGCACTTGGTTGAACCCACTCCGTGTGCTTTCAGTGCGACGGTTTATCGAATTTGCGTTGGAGGCACTAAACACTTCAGGAAGTTTTCCTGAAAAGTTCGAAGCCAGTGTCGTTGGTCTGTTGTCGTCCCGCATCTCATGACCTGAGGGACGGACATGGAAACTTTTATGAGAATAATTCAGCTCCCTTGGGAGGCAGGGTGCGAGGGAAAATGTCAAGAACTTATTGTCTTGTCTTTGTTGTACCCTTGCCTTTAATTGCAAAGTTTCAATATATCGAATAATCGTTTTCCTCTCGAAACAAAAGTGGCATAGGGATGAATCCTTACAAAATCATTATAATTGAATAATCTACCCGATAAGAAGATTCCTCCAAGGATCTTCTAAAGAACGTGGGTCTCGGGATTCAAGGGTTTCACTTGCAACATAAGATCGAAACATTCGACTGGTTCAATGTGCTTATGATACACCAAAAAGGTAAATTTTCAGCAGTGGAAACGGCTTCTATCTACGGATTAGATTCGCGCTGTCGAAATGGCAGCGATGCCGTCATTCTGACACGCTAACATGCGTGATATCGTCATCCATTATTATGCGTTTTGAGTTAAACCATACACGCAGTTGTCCAGTGACAAGAAGCGATTAGGCAGACCTAAAAGCTTCGTCGAATCATATGCGAGAATAGGGCACACGTATACCATTATTATACATATTCTTGTATACTACCATATTATATAGTTGGCCAGTTGATAACTTCGAAATAATGATAACTTTAAAGATGAAAGTTACCATCCTGAAAATGTTGCCATGAGTTGTATAAACGTACGTTGATTTTTCCAAATCCGGTTGATCCCCTATAGCTGTATTCGAACGAGTGCGATATATTTTCGGCGATAAAATACAGAGTTGTAGCGGCAGCATTACTGTGTGATAAACATTAAATGATGCCATATGTGAATGTCAGATTTTAAAAACCTACATGCATGCGCAGGCTATTTATCTATATCACTACCTTACGCATTACTTACACTTAAAATCACTTACATTCAATTCCTCGTAATTCTAGCACAAGCTACAAAAGCTCTGTTTGAAATTCTACTGAAAATGTCGGTTGCTCCAGAGCCAAACCTCTTCACGCTGATGCTCAGATAGCCCTGCAACACGAAATCGAACAAGTCAAAAACGGATCACGTTAACACCATGCCGAACACAAAAGAAAATAGAGTGCACGGGGTTGCGCTGCAGGATGCGCACCGTGCCCGCCAGTCTCGGCGGCCATTTTACCGTAACTGTTGCGGGGGCGGACAGTCTGCGCGTCGTTCACAGGGACTCAGATCACGTCCATGAAGCAACCATCTAGAGAAAAAAAGCAAACGGCGGCATGGTTTTCCAAAAACCGGGGATGACCCATCGGGGAGATTTCCCCGAACGCTATGCCGCCTTATAAAAAAGCATACGATGTCACGCACGGTGTTAGGAGGAACTCTTCTTAACGACAGATCGTGAACGCCGCACGGGACACATGATCCACAGCGGCAAAGTGATAACGAACATCCCACTCAGTATTTCAAGACCGGGGGATGGCCGTGAGGGAAAGAAAACTGTTCAATCTGCCTACTTTGAAAAGCAAACACGGGATAATGACCAGTCGCGTCACCAAGAAAACAATAAAAAACGAAGCCTGTCAACGTGAACGAACACAACTCTTAAGCTGTCAACCAGCACACAGCACCGTCACCGTAAAATACAAGGCCGAACATTATGTGGACTCTAGCAAAAATCACGCGTAGTGGCCGCCACTGCATGTCCAGCGTTGAAAAGCGAAAATAATGACCTGAAGTTCCGTGTCGGCTTCAGTTTACTTCAGACGTTCAGAGCGTCAGGCGCACGCGTAGGCAGCGGCATCGGCAGTGGCATCGGCAGCCTCATGATGTCATTGAAGATGACTGCCCAACATTTATCACACCAATCGGGAATCGCGCACACACCTGACACACGCGCGCGCTCCTACATGCATCACACCGAGCGCGTCGCAAGGGACGTGACTGCAAGAAACACACTTCTGACCTCCCGAAATGTTTTGATGAAAGTTATCAAAGTTGATAACTTTTCGAGGGAATGTCAGTTTGAAATAAGTGACTAATTTTCGGATTATTTATTTTTTCCTCTTTAAAATTCGCATGCCCATTTGAATACATCAAACTCATATAGCACTGAATTTTCACACTCAAATAACATACACACGGCTTCATTTCAAAATATTCCAAATTCTTATCAACTTTAACCCAATTCTTACAAGGGGACATATAGTAATGTCATCTCAATGATCAGCTGCCTGTGACTCTCTGTGCATGCCACTGAGATGACAAGTGGGCTTATGTAATATAATATTTGATAAACGTGAGATGCGAGTCATACCAAAGATGCTTCGAAAGAGCACCTAGCAACACAAAACCGTAGTTCTCCTAGTTGAACTATAATGCTCAGAACTACATGCGCGTTTGCCTTAGTCATTACTCATGCGACATCTATATTCGTGCTATTGTGAGCGCGGATGCTAGCTAGGGAGGCTCGTGCATGATGTTGGAACATGCCTCACCGGTCGTAGCTTGGATGGTGTGCGCGACTGTGCGTCGGTCACTTGTCGGTGTGCAACTGTGTATCTGCATATATCTCCGCGAGGCAGTGTGCTTAAATTTCGGTCATCAGTCGATATCGATATCGACTGCTAGACATCTCAGTGCTCCGTTGTGGTTGCTTTGGTGCCACAGTTGTCAGATTGGGTGTCAAGGCTGCGGTTATATGGGCTATGGGGTCTGTCTCAGGCCCAATAGTCCGATTGACACCCATCTGTGCTGCGGTTATATGGGCTATGCGATTTGTCTCAGGCCCAATAGCCCAATCGACACCCATATACCGAATGGGACACGGTTGGCATAGTCCGAATGGGACACGGATGGCATACCGCCCGAACCCTAAACATATGACACGAACACTATAAGTTCGGTGGCTAATTATTTTATTGAGCTTGTGTATTTCATCCGTTCGGAAAAGTACCCAGTTTGGAGATGCATTCCTCACACGTATTGGACTCGCAAATTTCCTCGAGCGTAGTTGGGATATTTTCTTTCGGAAGTCTAGCATCATGCTAGCCTAAAGGGGCCGAAAAACTACTATTCAGGAATAGATTAACCCAAAATGGGGAATAGAATTTTTTTAATGTTTTTCGGGAATAGAATATATGGCACGCACATGCTTGAGACACATCCAATATCGTCTTCAAATATGGCCGTCTATGACCAGCAGCCGTTTTTTTGCAAACATGAGAAAGCCTCCAACACACTACACAAATTTTTGTCTTGCTTGCGATAAAGGTGGGCGTGTTTATATAGAACACACTGATGGCATGCCTTTTATTGTCCTTTTATTGTCCTTATTGGGCTTTTCTCACTTCATCACCACCACCGCCCACTCCGCCTCCATCATTCTCCATCGCGCATCAGCTCCACGACCTGCTGATGTTTTTCCCGACGCTGGTGGCAGACACGCTCACATTAGTGTCTTGTCACCCATGCTTCCATGCTCTGTGGAATGCTTCCTGCCTTTGCAGACTGTCATGTATGAGGGGAACAGACTCGAGTAGATCGTTCCGAAGGCGTTGTCTTACTTATCGACGTAAATGCTTTATTATTATTGACCTCTATTCAAGAAAGAGGACACGGTAAAAGATTCTCCATAAAAAATGAAAGGTGCGTTGCCCTTGCTTTCCGCTCCCTTGCACAGTTGTGTGTGAAACTCTTGCGCTTTTTTCGATATCAAATATTTCGCTTCTTCCGAGAGTTGAAAAAAACGTACCACGCTTCCACGTCTCCTAAGCTACGGTCAAAACCGGGGTATTTATCACATTTCGTATCACACGGGGCATTAACACAACATAACGTTCCATATACATTATACGTAATAAGTGTTAGGAACAACTTTTTTTGTGCAAGCAAGATTACGGGGCTTTCGTTGAACCAGATACGGGGCTTTCGTTGAACCAGATACGGGGCTTTCATTGAACTAGATACAGGGCTTTCGTTGAACCAGATACGTGGCGTTCGTTGAACCAGATACGGGGCTTTCAGTGAACCAGGTACCGTACGTGGCTTTCATCGAACGAGATACGTAATTCTACGCGAGTTCCTGACCACGATACCGAGTGTGCAGGCAATTCTGCTTAAATTAGAAAGGGTTGGAAGCAAGATCCGTTCGGAATCTAGGATGCTGGACGGTTCTTGTGAGGGGGGTAATGGGCGTGATTCGAGCCAGCCAACTCGACTCACGCCCAACAGGGACGCATCCTGCACAGCATGAACATATCACGCATATCATATAAGCATAATAAACACATACTGACCGTTTGGCAGTGCAATTTCACCTCTAGCGGAAACGCGGATGTCAACCGCGTCCACGTTTCCGCTAGGCGTTTCTTCCCTCATTCGCGCGCTCGTTTGCAAGAGAGCCTGGGCAACGGATGAGGGAAGCGTTAGCAAAAATAGTATTTCGTATGCGTTGTTTTCCCTAAACAAATTGCACAGACTGAACGGTCAACCACACATCTCGTTGTGGGCTGACGCGTTCATTTGGCGGAAGCGGGTGGAATTTAAGGAATTTGAAACCCGCAATAGTTGCGCTATGGGTTTTCATTCTTTGCGAAACGGGTACCCACATACTAAGTAGGAATATGTGATAATATTTTGAAGCAAAAGATTACTCAGATTAGTATACAATCTTAGAGATCTTTATTTCGCTGGACAGGGGCACACTCCCGGAGAAAAAGCCTTCCGCATTTAGTTAAAATTGCATATTTAACAAATCAGACTGTAAGTATTTTCTCTAAGTATTTTCAGACGTGTTCCCAAAGTAACAAAAAACCGTTCGATCTGGATCGAACGGTTTTTGGTCACTCTGGGAACACGTCTGAAAATACTTAGTGTTGTCTCGCGAAGTGTCTCGCGTGTTGTCACCAGCCTAAACTCGCGATCTCACTCCCAAAGTGACCAAAAACCGTTCGGTCGCCGATCGTTCGGTTTGTTGGTCACTTTGGGAACACGTCTGAAGATACTTAGAAAATACCAGACAGGTCTTTGCAACCAAGCCGACTTCAGTTCTCACATAAACGTACGATTTACGCCCTCCCGAATCGGGAATTCACTGCCGTGAATATTAAATTCACGGCCGTGAATATTATATTAACGCTTCACTGCACGTCTACCCCACAATGTTTGCGAGTAAATTAGATTAGGAAAATATTTTTCCAACGTTCGTAACGCACATCGATATCTCATTTAGACTCCTCGGGACTTTTTGAGCTCTTGATTGAGCCGATCCGTGGCCGCATCAGCTCAGTTTGCAGTCGCGACTGCGAGCTAAGCTGATATGCCCTTATAACTTTCATGCACATCGCATAAAAAAACTCAAACAGCGGAGGGGTTCTCGTGCGTTCTAGCGCACGATACTTGGCACCAATATTGCTAACAGCAATATTGGTGCACCCTCAAACGCACACCCTCTGATGTAAGCTATGCGCAAAACGCGTGCTGCAAATCATGGGTTTGGGTAAACCGCAAACCCAAACCCAAACATGCCAAACAGCAAAGGTGTGCTAGGGTAAGTCACGAGACAGAATGACGACGTGTCAGAATGGCGAGTGACGGGTACTATGACAGTCACCAATGACAGGCATTTATATGACCAGATGACGAGAGGTCTGACAGAAATGACTGACAGAAATGCCTGACCCGAAAGTGAGTTTTGAAGGTTGAGAGAATTGGTGGAAACCCCTACAAAATAAGGATTATTCCAAGGGCTTGGACCGTCGGCTTGGAACCCCATAGGACCCGGTAGGACAGGTATGTGTTTGAGAGGCGTCGGCGTTAACACTGGGAATTCCAAGGGCTTGGACAGCAAATGTCCCGGTCCAAGCCCCGTCCAAGCCGCGGTCCAAGGGCTTGGACCGGGACATTTGCTATCCAAGCCCTTGGAACCCCCTTGGAATTTACATAAAATTCCAATCGGTTTCCAAGCCGTTGGACCGTCGGTTTGGAATACCGTAGGACCCGTCTGGACCGTCGGCTTGGAACCCCGTAGGACCCGCTTGGACCATCGGCTTGGATTCCCATAGGATTTTTTTAGATTGGCGATTCCAAGGGGGTTCCAAATGCTTGGACGGGGCTCGGACCTTGTTAAACGGGCATTCCAATGGGGTTCCAAAGGCTTGGACGGGGCTTAGACTCTGCCAAACGGTGATTCCGAGGAGGGTCCAAGGGCTTGGACGCTGCAAAAAAACAGGTTCCAAAGGGGTTCCAAAGACTTGGACGGGTCTTGGACTCCGTCAAAAGAAGTTTCCGAGGGGGTTCCAAGGGCTTGGATAGGGCTTGGACTCAGTTAAACAGAGATTCCAACGTGATTCCAAGGGCTTGGAAGCTGTTAAATTAAGGTTCCAAGCGAGTTCCGAGGGCTTGGACGGGGCTTAGAATCTGTTAAACGAGAATTGCATGGCCAGGTTCCATTGTTCCAAAGCTTTGGAACAATGTTTCCAAAAGCTTGGACGGACATGTTCCAAAGGCTTGGAACCATGGTTCCAAATACATTTATTTTGCTTCATACATTTCATTAATTTCAAACGCTTGGAACCGCATTTCCAACGATTTGGAACAACGTTTCCAAAAGGCTTAAACATATATGGCTCCAAAGGCTTAAACGGACATGGTTCCAAAGACTTGGAACCATGGCTCCAAATACATTTACAGTGAGAATATGCAGGTATGCAGGGTTAAGGGGTACTGCGCAGTTCCAAAATACACTTGCAATTGTTGCTACATTGTTTTCATGTTTCTTTGCACACATACATTATGATGTCGTGTGCATGCTGTACACAGAAAGTTTAAAGGTTGCGATGCTAAGTTGCAAATACGTCATCATCATTGGATAAATAACATTACTTGACAGAATTACAAGTGCGTGGGATCTAGGTTCAGGCTAATAATGCTATCACGAGTCAGGGATTCTACCGAAAGCTGCAAGCTTTCGAAACTACTCTTAAAACTACTCTAATTAGTTTGAAACTTTTAAATTGAAATCTGTTCCGCTAATTGCAAGCACTGACGCACTTGAAACACGACCTGCGAACATGCCGTAAAACAGAACAAAATCAGCGTTCATCAGACGCCGAACCGCAAGTAAAATAATAAACTTCAGTCAACGAAACGCAAATCAGATCCAACGTTTAAACAGTCTTACCTGCGATAGAGCAATTCTCGACCCGGGCGGTACCAATCCCTGAAAAAGTAAAACACAAAGCTCAGTTCTACACGCATATGTGGAAAACATACCGGCGTGTTATGGCCGATTCTCGAGCATCGGTACTATTTTGGGCTGACGCTATTTTTAAAAGTGCAGGTTTGTGGGATTAATGATACGGTGTTGCTACTACGATGATGCTGAACTGTTTTCAAACAAAATGCTGAAAACAACTCTGCGCGCGCAACATGCAAGGCTGCTAGATAACGGCAGGTACGTTCAAGAACTGTCGTTGCGGCATTCTCAGTGTCACAGCGAATTGAGCCCGTACCGTTTGAATAACTCCGCCGCAGAGATCTTTCAGACTTCCTGGAATCGCGTTTACGTCCCGGACCCGAGCGTCACCGGAGAATTTCCTGCAGATCTCCACAAAGTAATCTTGCGAAAAATGAGAAGAAAGAAGACACGGCTAAGCTCATATAGATAATTACAGTACAAACCTGGACATACAATACTGCAAGTCTTCGACGGCGTTGAGGTGAAATATGAAGTTCCGTATTGTAAAGTGTCGGGTCTTCACTGTGTCCACAGTCCACAGTCACAGAGTACCGTTCGTCTAGCCATTTGAAAATCCATCGTCTTCAAAGGTCGCGATACTCGCGATTACTCGCGATTACTCGCGATTACTCGCGATTACTAACGATTACTCGCGATTACTCGCGATTACTAACGATTACTCGCGATTACTCGCGATTACTCGCGATTCTACTACGTACGGCGAAAGACTGAGCAGTCGATCCAACCATTCGTGCACGACGAATCCAATTTAATCTTCGATCTGAGCAGTCCATCGCTATACTGTATATTTCTGTTTTCTGGACTGTTGCTTTTTATTTTTGGAGCAAGTCCTTCTACAGAATTCGTCGCAGCTCTATTTTTAGAAATTTCCCGTAAGATGTGCATAATTGACGGTAGAAAACAATTTTTCTGCATTTTTCACGTCGCTGCATATCAAAAACATCGGGGCCAAACATATGTCCACTTTTCAAAAAAACAGAAAATTTTCCGAAATTTTGTTTTTTGGGCTTTTTACACAAAAAACAGCCAAGTGTTAAGCTTTGAAATAAGAGGCTTCACTTTGGAATTCCAGGGGCATGGAATTTCTCAAGTGGGAGCAAATGTCCCATTCCAATGGACTTCCAAGGGCTTGGATAAACCCCCAGAAGTGGACCTAGTCGATTTTTACCAAAAAAGTTCCATGCCATTGGTTTAAGTGGGCCAACCCGTTGGAATATTGGTCCTTAGGTGATTTTTGCAATCCTCAAAACGTTCTAAATAACTTTGTGCGATTCCAATGCTTCACTTTGGAATTCCAGAGGCATGGAATTTTTCAAGTGGGAGCAAATGTCCCATTCCAATGGACTTCCAAGCCTCTGGATTAATCCCCAGAAGTGGACCTAGTCGATTTTTAAGATGGCTTTTCCAAACCGATGGACACCGTAATCCCTGGCCTGTCCGGGCGCCCGGATTGTGCCTAAAAACGTAGAAACCCTGATGTAAAGGTGACAAACCGGACTTTTGCCGAATGTTGAAGGTATTTAATTCCGACCGCCCGGAACTACGTTCCCACGCGCCGGACCATGGGTCCGGGCGCCCGGAATGCATCTGAAAACCTTACAAGTCCGGTCAGACAACTCACACTTCTTACATGGATTCGCAGGAATAATGGCTAGGCAAAGGCGTGGACTAGCTCGAAACGAGAACGCGGAAGGCACTCCATGCCCATGCGATCAATGCAGACTCCGATTTTGCTACTCCAAAAAACAGATTAGGCGGCATTTGATCCTACATCCGCCCGTCGCACGCCTCTCCAATGACCGAGATCATGAAGAAAACGACTCTCTTGACGGTGCCGAAAGTGTGAATGATGACGGTGAGACGGATCCACCATCAGAGACGGACGAAGAGGAAGAACACGAGGATGACACATATCTTCATGACCATGCCGAACGGATGCTCCGGAAGATCCGTGAAAACTTCTTCAGCCCGATTGAGTATGCATCGTCCGACTCGGTGAGTTCTAAATCCCGTCCAAGCCGTTGGAACCATTGTTTAACAATATCCAAGCCCCGTCCAAGCCTTTGGAACAACCTTGGATTCCCCCACGAAGAAGAACCCAAGCATCGTCCAAGCCTTTGGAACACCTTTAGAGCCATCACTTAATGTATCGGTCACGTTAAATTGACCTGGAAAGTGATTTTCGAATTTTGGATTTGGTTTTTTTGCTCTACGTTAGATTTCGAAATTTCGATTTGGCTGATTTTGCTCTACGTTAGATTTTCAGATTTCAGTCTTCGGGATGCTGGATTTTCGAATTTTGGATTTGTTTTTTGCTCTACGTTAGATTTTCGAAATTTCGATTTGGCTGATTTTGCTCTACGTTAGATTTCAGATTTCAGTCTTCGGGATCCTGGATTTCGAATTTGGATTTGTTTTTTTGCTCTACGTTAGATTTCGTGGGTCAGCTTCGGAACACTGGGTTTCGGACTTTGGGATGCATATCTTAAATTGGAGTGCTTCGCAAATACAGGCAATTAATGCCAATTATCTTGCCTGCACGGACCACCTGGTGCCCGTCCGTCATAGAAGCCTCCCTTTAACATGGGGATGCTGGACGGTTAGAGTACTGACCACGACGGGTGGGTTACTCTACACGAGTAGCACACCGGAAGTGGCCAGGCTCGAAAATCGTCCATCCCTTTCCACAAGATTGGGGCCCGGTAGAGACCGGGGTGCGATTTTCGAGGAGCATTTCTCCTGAAAGGAAGAGTGCTCTGGTGTGGTTGTTGTCTCGAACAGGGACACGAGCCAGACTCAGCCCCACGAAAGGGATTGCTTTTCTTCGATGGTGCATGCCGCTTTAACGCGTCGCCGGATTTGAGGCAAGCCTCGTTCGGAGTAGCACTCTGCTCAGAACAAGGTCAACAGTGGACCCGGGACTACGGGCGCCTTGGATCCAATTTAACAGCTTCCAAGTCACTTCACTTAGTGTATCGGTCTCGTTGAGCACCACGTGCTGCCAAGTCAGAACCTACCAGTTGTAAATATACTGTAATATATAACACGCATTGTACAGATAATACTAACTTACCTGGAGTTCCAAAGGGGTTCCGAAGGCTTGGATGCGCCTTGGAATCCGTCAAACGCAAGTTCCGAAGCGGTTCCAAACCATTGGACTAAGCCTGGACACCATAAGATATCACTTCCATAATCGTTCCAAAGGCTTGGACGGTCTTGAACTGCACGTAGCAAGAATGATCGGTCCAGAGAATTATCAGTCTATATATCAAGCACTTGCTCATAGCGTTCCGCTCTCAGATCGGGAAGTTCCAAGGGCTTGGAATTTCGGAACACGCTCCCGTGTTGCCCAGAGACTGGGCCTATGGGGTTCCAAGGGCTTGGAATCTTTTGAAACCCGCGCTCGTGCTGCGCAGAGACCGGTCCTATGGGGTTCCAAGCCGTGGAGCCTCCGGGCTCGAGCTTCATTCCTCGTACTAACAAGGTCCAAGGGCTTGGAATCTTTTGAAACCCACGCCCGTGCTGCGCAGAGACCGATCCTATGGGGTTCCAAGCCGTTGAGCCTCCGGGTTTGAGCTTCATTCCTCGTACTAACAAGGTCCAAGGGCTTGGAATCTTTTGAAACCCTCGCACGTGCTGCGCTGAGACCGGTCCAATGGGGTTCCAAGCCGTTGAGCCTCCGGGTTCGAGCTTCATTACTCGTACTAGCAAGTTCCAAAGGCTTGGAATCTTTTGAAACCACGCCCGTGCTGCGCGGAGACCGGTCCAATGGGGTTCCAAGCCGTTGAACCTCCGATTTCAGACTGCCGACCTCAGACTGGAAAGTTCCAAAGGCTTGGAATTGTCCAAAATGAATTCCAAACCGTTGGAACCGCCTTGGACCGACGACTTCGGTCATACGTAATCCGAGGACATAGGTCCAACGGCTTGGAATCGACCAGGACCCATTGGACTAACAAATTTCGGTCCAGCCCCTTGGAACCCCGTAGGACCATCGGCTTGGAACCCCATAGGACTCCTAGGGAAAAACCCAAAGCTTCACCTTGCAATTCCTGGCGGTTTCCAAAGGCTTGGAATTTTACCAAATATTTTCAGGACGGTTCCGGGCGCCCGGAATGGTGCCGTCCAAGCCTTTGGAATAATCCCTATTTTGTAGGGAACCATCCCAGAAATGGTGGGAACCATTTCATATTCAAACAGCCACACAGAACTGGAGGGAAACCAGGAGAGCCCCAGTTCTTGCCACATCATCAGATCTATGACCATTCAGTAATTCAGAGCAGAGATCATTGTATGACTGGCAGCTGCAGCCCAAATGCCAAATGACAAGACCTGTCATAGGATATGTGAACATGAAGTGACTGAGCACTGTGACTGTCGAATTCGGATGAGATCTGAGGGAATTCGAGTCGACATGTTACTACTTAAAGAGCTGAACAAGCTCTCATGCTAGTTTTTGAATTAGTTACACATTGGCACTGACCTCTGGTGTCTTGTAACTTCAAACAGTGAAAGTTCATCTAAGTATAAAGAAATATCCGACAGAATACAAAGCATTCCGATATCAACCTATGGTCCTAGTACCATATTCCCTGTAAGTGTTACTTGCACCCTTGTGAGACTGGTTCAGTCCTCACAACCGAACAACTGGTATCAGCGTGGTCGTGGTTCACGACTTCCGTTAGTATCTGCGTTCCACAACGCGTTGTACAAACACAATTTTAGCCTGAATCTTCCGCCTTTGGGCGAAGGTGTCGTGCCTCAACCAAAGCACGACCTGTTCCTCTGAGAACACACTATATCTGCATATCGTACCGACCTGTGCCGCATAATTACGACTGTGCAGTTTGCCGCTGGGCCAACTTTCCTTCTCTGAGCGACCTTTCCGTAGGATTCTTCGCGCGATTGGAATTTTGCCCTGAAACGAAATCGTGCCTCAACCAAAGCACGACTTGTTCTCATAAGAACACTACGTATCTGTTAATTATCTCGACTTGTTCCCGCATAATGATGACGACTGCACGCCTTCAGAAATTGTCTCGTACCAGCGTGTGAATTTCTCCAGCGACCTTTCCGCAAGCCGGTGGAATTTCAGTTTAAATCGGCGAATTCTCGCTGGGCAAGTCTTGACAATTCTTGACACGACAGACACCGTACGACAGTACTTGAACTACAAGCTCAGCACCGTATTTTGGTGCCCTTCCCCTCGTGCGGTGATCTTCCTGCGCAATTTGCCCCCTAGTGGCGAAATCGTACGGAAATTAACGACTACCGACGCCTCCTCCTTGCTGCCGTTTCCGTGCGCAAGGCTGAGAGCGTGATCGACAGCAGCTGCGTTTTGTTACGGAAGAAATCTTCTTTTCTGGACAACCTTTCCGCAGGATTTATTTTTGCCGGCGGTTTGTACCGGTAATTAAACATATTTTAGCCGAAATTATCGCCAAAACGCGTCTGCCGTACCGTAATGATGATGAATGACTACGGAGCACAACAGCCCGTCACTGGTGCGAGCGTATCTCCGCGACCAGTGACGTCTTTCGGGCCAGCAGTGTCGGAATTGGGCGCCCACTTTGGGGTCCCGCCGTCTGCCGTACAACACACAGCTGGCTTTCCGCCGTTTCCGTACGACTACAGCGGACAATTTGCTGCGTACCCTCCGGGTGCTGCTTTCGACGCCGGGTTAATGATGACACCGCGGCAGCAATTTGTGGGCCAGCCGCAATTGCACCCGCAGACGCCGCAACAGCAGATTTTTCCACAACAGCAATTTGTGAGCCAGTCGCAATTGCAACGGAAGCGCCTTTTTTGTGTCGCGAGGTGTATTTTTTTGGTCGTGTCGCAAACAGATCCGATTATACTCAACATTATACACCGACGGTTCGCAGCTTTTTCAAAAAAAAGCTGCAAGGTCCTGCGTTTCCCTTATAGGAGCGAAACAGGTTTTCCTGGAAAAAGTGACATCGACGCACACGATACTACCAGAACTGTCCACCTTTGGGGCCCTTTTTACGGAAACAGTGTGATTTCCCTGTCAGATCGGGAGTAACCGCCCATATATAATTATATTGCAGTCCACACCGGTCACCTTAAGATGGCAAGCAGGAGAGTTATACAAATCGGTGGAGCATTGCCGCCAATCAGAGACGCATAGAATATTCCTGGGCGTAGTATCGAATTATGGATATTCATGCAGAAGTGATCAGCGAGACAGATTTCAGATGGCGTATAAAAGATATTTCCGACCGATCGCCAATCAGAGGAGCCATGAGATTAGATAAACTCCATGAATATGGGTCACACGCGAAATACCATAAGCTGACTGTGCACGTACAAGGAGCACGTTTTTTTTGTATAATTATAGAAGGCGCACGTGCTACAGATTTCAGGGTGGCTTACATGAGATGTTTTGGACTGATCGCCCATAACCGCCAATAAGAAGTGCGAGCGCCTGAGATAGGCACCATGAATATGGGACGACAAGGGAAAGGGATCACACGACAAAAACGAGATGGTTTTGCAGACGATGGATAAGCCAATCAGCGACGCGATCAGTTTCGATTTATATATTGGTAAATTAAAAAACTGCACCACAAAAAGCCCTTAAGTGTGGCTCCCTCGCGACAATTGCGATGCGACTGGTTCCAGACTTTCGCAACATGCTGACATGGCATGGGTTTGCGACACGACAAAAAAAATTCGCCTGGCAGACATGCTGACATGGCATGGGGTTGCGACGAAGATTACAGTGTCACAGTTGAATGCCATACAGTACCCGAAACCATACTGTACCGTCCCCTACTGCTACTGTCCCATTTTACACCTGTCGAGAACAGGTGTAAAATGGGACAGAAGGGGAACAATGGAATCCCACTCGACTGTGTGACTACATGACATGGCAACGCATGTCATGTCATGGCGAAATCGGTTCACCGGTGAGACCCACGCGGGCCGCGGCTGGCTGATTTCACATATGAGATATCTCGATGTTGACTCTCACATTCATTCTTGACCCTTTCGTTTAGCGGCGCACCTCACAATGTTTTTTGTTGTGCCCTGCTTTGTACTGCTGCATGTATTTTTTCCCTTCATACTAACTAATTTCCGGTATATCCTAACATCCTTGCAGAGTTGTGTTTCATTGTTCTACAGGTCGCGTTCGTTTTTGCTATATGTGTGACGCCCCCAGCAACATTCGGGTATTGCTGGCGGCATTCTTGTAGGCCGGCTGACGGGCTGTGCCGCTGCCCGTCGTTTTGATGTTGTCGCAAGCATTCACTGACTGATATTTTGCAGGAATTTACTTTTGGTTTTCGAGCTTCTGTTTTGTATTCGTTCTGTTTCTCCTGTGGTGAGTCTATTTTTCGAGGGCGATGTCTGCACAGTTTGTGCAGCGTGGGTTCGAGCCCCACCTCTCTCACTGACTTTTCCCTCCGTAATTTTGCAGGATACTTTTCACGTTTTCCTGTTTCGCCGCACTCCTGCACGTTTGTTTCGCATTCCTGAACGCCTGTTTCGCATGTGTGCTGTTGGTCGTTGCGTGTACGTTTGGTTTTGTTATTCATTTTATTTCTGACCTGTTTGCGATTACCGTGTGCAGGTATTTCAAATATCTCATGCTCGTTGGCGAGACGCATGTTACGGTGTGGAAATTGTGAAGAGTGTTGAATTATTTTGCTTATTGGCTTCCGATGCGTATTTGCCTGCGTGTTTTTGTGATGATTGCAATATTTTTTCACTTCGTTCTGACGTTTTCGCATTCGCTGTGTGCAGGTAATTCAGGTTCACCTTTATCGCTGGCGAATTGCATGTTGCTGTATCCAGCAACCTGCTTAGCCTTTAGATTTTAGAACTTAGAAGTCAATCTTTTATAGGATTTGTTTTGTTTGTACCTGACTTAATAACAGTATGCACTGCACATTTATTGTTAAGATGTATAAGCATAGTTATGTAATTAAAGTAGAGTAGAAAATAGTGCATGCTGTGCTAACGTGAGCACATTTCCCTGCCAATTGTTAGTTAATTTGCATATGCTAGCTTGTCAAATTGTTTCTTTTCTTCCGTAAACTGTGATATGGTATACTCCATAATCTTTTGTATAAGTTTTGTAGATTCGGTTCAAAAATATAGTCTTCTTTGTGTCGCTGCGACAATAATCAGCCCCGCACTCACTGTTTGTCGCACTGCGACAATAATGAGTCCCGTACTCAGTTTTGTCGTCCCAGAATATAATTGATATGTCGCATGGTGCGACAAAAATAAAAGATCATGCGACACAAGTGAAGTGCTACCAATTGCAACCGCAAACGTCACAGCAGCTGGAGTTTCAGCAATTCGTGCACCAGCAGCAACTGGAACTGCAACGACAACTGCTTTGGCAGCAACAGCAACCGCACCAACACCAACTGCAGCCGAGATCGCTATGGCAAACGCAGGTGCCGGTTGCTTCCGTGGCAGTGAGACCCGTGTCACCGGTTCCCTTCAGTGCCTTCACACCTGAACCGGTGCTGCCTTCCTCTACACCTGCTTTCCTTGCTGCTTCTGGACAGGCACCCTTGCACCTGGGCCCTGTCAACCCTGCAGGATCTACCAGCCCTGAGGGGGGGAGGAGAACCAACGCCAGTAGGACCCTTGCCGCTGGCTTCACAGCTCAGCGCTGGTTCCTGCACAGTATCTCCTGCAGTGTTCTTTACTGACGTTACGCAGGGCGGTGCTCCTGACCCAGCGATTTTGTCTGCGTTATCGACTTCGGGACCTGCGCTTACCACTTCTTGCCCAAAGATGGGGGATTGGGTCCCCATGGCAACAGGGGCCGCCGGAGGCCCTGGCCAATTTTCTGCGACGTCAGTAACAGAGGCCAGCGATGCGGTGTCTTGCCCGACGATGGGGGATCGGGTCCCCATGGCAACAGGGGCCGCCGGAGGCCCTGGCCAATTTTCTGCGACGTCAGTAACAGAGGCCAGCGATGCGTTGTCTTGCCCGACGATGGGGGATCGGGTCCCCATGGCAACAGGGGCCGCCGGAGGCCCTGGCCAATTTTCTGCGACGTCAGCAACAGAGGCCAGCGCAGCGGTGTCTTGCCCGACGATGGGGGATCGGGTCCCCATGGCAACAGGGGCCGCCGGAGGCCCTGGCCAATTTTCTGCGACGTCAGTGACAGGGGCCAGCGCAGCGGTGTCTTGCCCGACGATGGGGGATCGGGTCCCCATGGCAACAAGGGCCGCCGGAGGCCCTGGCCAATTTTCTGCGACACCAGCAACAGGGGCCAGCGTAGCGGTAGCAACGCCAGGGGGGGTCCAGCAGCAGCCAGCAGCAGCAGCAGCCAGCGAGGGACGCGCAGAACGAACCAGGAGGTTATCGGAGCGCACAGAGCTGCTGATTCAGCGCAGTAGAGCCATCGCAGGTGCTGCCTCAGCCGCCCGAGCAGGCGCTGCCCCAACGGCCCACGCAGGCGCTGCCCCAGCAGTCCACGCAGGCGCTGCCCCAGCGGCTCACGCAAGCGTCGCCCCAGCCGCTCACGCAGGCGCTGCCCCAGCAGTCCACGCAGGCGCTACCCCGACTGCGCACGCAGGCGCGGTCCCAGCGACCCACGCAGGCGCTGCCCCAGCGGCTCACACAAGCGTCGCCCCAGCTGCTCACGCAAGCGTTGCCCCAGCAGCCCACGCAGGCGCTACCCCGACTGCGCACGCAGGCGCGGTCCCAGCGGCCCACGCAGGCGCTGCCCCAGCGGCTCACGCGAGCGCCGCCTCAATCGCTCACGCAAGCGCTGCTCCAGCAACCTTGGCAAGTGCTGCCCCGGTAGTCCATGTGGGTGTCGTTCCAGCGGTTCACACGAGCGCTGCTCAGCTCAGCTACGCTGATGTGTTTCCCCAGCTGCCAGCACCCGGTAACCCTCCAGCACCGATGCCAGCGTCAGGTGACCTAGTCAGTCCAGGCTTAGTGACTGCATTGGAGGCTCATGGGTCGCAACTGCAAGCAGGAGTACGTTCGGTCAGACAGCTGAGAGAGACACACGGGTTACAGCCTGCGGACTTGCCAGTTCACAACCCGGACCCAGTTGCACCCGTCAGCGGCTCAACCTCAGCACCTGCAGCCAGTACGCCATCCCGATCTTCGACCAGACACCAGCATAAAGGCCCAGGAAGATTGTCTGAGCAGGATGTTCTCGGTAGAGTTCATAGCAGGAAAGGGCCAGATCAGAAGGTGAGGGTGCTGAAGTGGACTGAGGATGACAATTCCTTCTGGAGCGACCATAGTGGGGAGAGCGCTGGATCTCAGCAGAGTACCCCAGTTAGGCTGAAGTTGGTGGCAGCTACCAGGAAGGAGAGAGAAACCCTCGTACGTTGGTTTAATAATGAACCACGTACCCAGCCTGGCCGTTTGCAGTTATACGCAGCCACTGTGACAAATCTGCAGGACTTGAAGGACCAAGTGAGCTCGAGGGAGTACGCTCGCATGTTGAGACATGGAGCTCTCAGACACGAAGGAGGAATTAACTTCGGACGAGCACGACCTCTGAACCGACGAGATGAGCACCCAGCTCAGAGCAACAGGTTTGCTGTGCTCCCTGTGGTTCCGTCAGATCAGTCAGCATCATTGGTGGCAGCACCCAGCAACAGCCAGTCAGCCCAGCAAGGATTCCCTGAGGATGACCCCAGCAGCAGCAGCGGTAGCGAATCGTCGCTCAGTGGAAAATCAGTATCACCAGAGCGAGAGCGCAGATACCGCAGCAGCAGCAGTGACGACAGTGGAGAACGGAGCAGAGGGCGGCGAAGATTCAAGAAGAAGAAGAAGAAGTCCAAGAAGCCCAAGAAGCGAAGTAAGTTCACAGCTGAGGAGAAGGGAAAGGCTAGGGCTGCTGTAGCGGCTGAGGAGAACCACTCCCTGACGCCAGAGATGGCGGTAAAAACCCTGCTGAAGGACAAGGCTCTTAGAGACCAGGCCTTCGAGTGTTTGCCTGCGGAGAGACAGCGGGCTATAGCCAGTGCGAAGGCTGCAGGAGAAGACGTGCACTGGGAGCAAGAGGGGTGGGAAGCTATGATGGCTGCCCAGAGGACAGTGCTGCAGGAGAGGAGTATCCCTCACCCGTTGCCAGTGCGTTCCCCCACACCGAAGGACTCAGACAGGCAGTTGGCGGTGCATAACCATTCTGGAGCCAGTACAGCGCAGACCTCGGGGACTGGAGGGGGAGTGTCGAGTTCAGTATCTTCAGCACAACCTTCGAGCTCGGAGATAGCAGCCTTGGAAGAGTGGAGATACCCCTCAGTTCCTATCACTGTGGAACAAGGTATCCGGGACCACGTGAGGGTGCACAACTCGGGGGTGGAAGAAGCTACCGCCATTGCAGCAAAGTATTCCAATTTAGCTGTAAGTTATGGGCACGCAAAGAACCATAGAGTTCGCGAAACCCTGCCCAGTCCAGTGATGCAGCTCATAAGCGACACAGGTCACACGGTACCCGAAGGCGCAGGGTGTGTCCGGTGTGGTCGCTTACTGCGATCGCCCGAGGGCCAGATCCGGGTCACCCCTGGATTAATCTGGGATGTGATGCTGGGTTCCAACCGGACTTGTGTGCAGGTGCCTCTTTGTCAGGAGTGCACCAAACCCCCCTGGACAGGAGCCTTAGCTCAGCTACCCATCATTCCCACTCCCGATGTGACAACGCCACAATCTCAGCCGCGGAGTACTAGCGATCAGCAACCCCCGCCAGATCCAGACCCTCCGCTCCGCAGGGACGCACCCGAGCAGGAACGTGGACCCCCGCCTCGCAGAGACGCGTCCGAGCAGGAACGTGAACCCCCACTGCGGTCAGAGACCGATCCAGCACGACTGGAGCAGACACGACTGAAGAAGCTGGAGGCAGAGGACAGACTCCTGAGTACTTTACGGAAGCTAAGGGAGCGCATCACTACGTACACGTGTCCTCTAGACCAGACGACGGGAGAGAAGTCATCTGGTCATCTGCTGCAGCCGTTAAAACTTTTGATGAGGGAGCTGCAAGATTACTTCAAGGAGCCGCAGGTGAAGAGGGCGCTGACCACGAAGAAGATGAGCGAGGACGACGAGGGAAGTGAGGCCACGATCACCACGGTCTCTGAAGAATTGCGTCTGATCATCAGAGATAGGGTGGAAGGATCAGTCCAAGGGTTGCTAAACCAGAAGGTTCTGACCGGTCAGATGAATACGTTGGACGATCTGATCGGTACCCTCGCTCGATCTTGCATCAGCGACGCGCACCTTAGCATTCTGCCCAGCATGTTGTCACGGTCCCGGCAGGCCTCTGGCAGGAACGCAGGAAGGAACGCGCGGACCTTCCACCACGCTCTAATGGAAGCGTTCGAGCTGATGGAGTCCCTGCATAAACACGGAGTCACCGGCCCAGTCAGCAGAGCCTCATTACCCGGCATCTTCCTCAGTGGACTGACACCAGAGTTGCACGCGAGAGTTCATAAGGAGCTGTTGGGCAAGGTGGACTTCCATCAGTCAACTGGACCAGCTGGGTGGGAGGCGGAACTGCTTCGTATATACGTGGAGCAGGCGACATTGGAGGAGCGTCGGGACCCGGTGGGACTGAAGGCAGCCAGGGACCAGTCCCCCTTTCCAGTGGCTGCGCTGGTTGAGTGCCTCGATGCGCACGTGGAGCAGTGTTACGCTCTACCGACAGCGCCAGCAGAGGTGGAGGGAAGGCAGCTGCCTGGATCGTCCACGTACACTGGTTGTAGGAAGTGCAAATCTAAGGAGCACTTGGCGAGGGACTGCCCGCAGCAGCACGACCAGCAGAAGAAAGCCGCATGGGTGAAGTGCATCTGGGATGAGGCGTTCGAGATCCTGGAGAACTCTGGCGCAAGCCTGGAACTTATGGAGGAGACGTTCGCAGTCATTGCACAGGAGAGGGGTTCAGATTTTGGCGAGGGAGAGGCCGCGGGGGCCAGTTCCTCTCCCGGTCGCAAGGCATAGGTCCCGGAGCCAGCAGGGGGAGTACTCCGCCCCTTGCTGAGGCCGACAGGAGCGGGACCAGGCCTCTGGAGGAGGGGTCTGCGAGGGGGCGACACAGCCAGCCCTACCGGTGGAACACCCATTTCAGGGAAGACCACCGGATGAGGTATGGTCCGGGACCGGCTCAGAAGGCGACTGAGAAGATGAAGCGAGCGGTGAGGTGGCTGAAGAGATCCCACCCGGTCACAGTGGTGGCTCCGAGCGAAGCTGAACCAGAAGTACCACCAGCACAAGCATCCACCCCCACAGAGGTACAGATCAGATTCCCCCTGTTTGGGCGAGGGAGCCAGGGACACCCTTGTATCAAAGGTGTGTATCAACGTGCGTTGCAGCCATCAGGTGCTAGACGGGTAAGGTTCAGAGAGGAGGCGACGCCCCGGCAACTCTTCGGACGCGCGCTGAGACGACGGCTAGACCGCGCCAAACCGCCGCCCCTGTCGCGAGCACAACAGCGAGTGCAACGTGACAAACCAGCAGCGTGGGAGGCAGCCAGGACACTGACGAGCAGGCGGCGGGAAGCAGAGGTGCATCAGCACAGAGTCAGGAGTGCCATGGTACAGGTGAAGGGCCGCATAGAGCACCTGAGGAAGATGGTGAAGGCGAGCAGGGAAACGGCAGCCGCCAGACCAGCACCCTGGCCAGATGATCCAGTGCCGGAAGACTCCATCACCAGGTCTGCCCGCTGGACTGCCCTGATAGCGGAGGCTGGCACTTACCACCTACCTGACGACAACTCTGACGAAGAACTGAACCCGCAGGAAGTGGAGCCAGGTTTGCACAAACTGGCCAGCATCAGGCCTGATATAGGCGTAGACGCGGGGGCGGGGCGTTGGGGAGAGTGGCTGGACGAACATGTGCTCGCTGCCATGGACGCGTCAGGGCCCACTCTCATGATCTTTTGGGCGTGGATTGGCAAGGTGAGAGTGAAGGTCCTCATCGATACCGGGGCCTCCTCCAGTTTCACATCCCTAGAGACTGCGAAGAAGCTCAAGCTTCAACCATCAGTCCATGAGAAACCAATGCGGGTGCAGGTTGCAGATGGCACAGTCTACGACGCCAACTCTTGCATTCGACCCAAGCTCACGGCGGAGACGCGGAAGGGAAGTTACGCCAAGCAGGTGACTCTGCGAGTGATGCCCTTATCCTTGGGTGTGGACGTGGTGCTGGGGGGTGACTGGTTACGAGCTCAGCGGCGGATCACCTTTGACTATGCACAGTATGGGAGTGTGTGGTTTGGCCATGGGTCACAGAAGGTAGTCATTGCGGGGTGCAATCCGGGGTCCTCGAACTCGGAGAGGGGCCAGGCTATGGGCCTAGTGGAGGCTCAGCTAATCAGCACCAAGCAAGCTAGGAAGGACTTGCGAGCACTGAAGTACAGCGGGCAGGAGGCCTACATCATGTACTTGGCGCCTGACGGGACCTTCAAGACGGAAGCCTCCGACGACCCCAACTCTCCTTTGGAAGCAGCTGCTGCTTTGTCGGAGACCTCCTCCTCATCATCATCGGAGTGTGACGTCGCCAGCCTGAGGGGGGGGGAGGAGACCTCATGCGAGGAATACGAGGACAGCGATGGCACGGCAAGCATGGCAACTCTGGCTTCGGCCACTAGCTCTTCAGACTCGGAGGATCTCGACGCGGACGACGCAGCTCAGGAGCTAGTCTGCGCAGTGCGCCCGGTAACGTGCCCCACCTCTGCCACTCCGGCATTGCTGGACTGGGGACCATACCCCGTACGAGCTCGATGGGAGGCTTTTCAGATGCTGCCCCGAGAGCGCAGGGAACACGCTGCGCGCGATCACGCA
This sequence comes from Cymbomonas tetramitiformis, assembly GCA_001247695.2. Lineage (NCBI taxonomy): Eukaryota > Viridiplantae > Chlorophyta > Pyramimonadophyceae > Pyramimonadales > Pyramimonadaceae > Cymbomonas > Cymbomonas tetramitiformis. Next base: position 795 of record LGRX02026458.1, on the reverse strand, counting down.
GAAGGTTTGGAACCTGATTGGGAGAGTGAGGCTCACCAACTGTGGAGGACAGCGCAGGCGCTGCGGGGGCATAGCGGTGCTTCATCAAGGAGAAAAGGGCGTAGACGACGTGCGCCAGCAACTGCAGCTCCGGTGATGACGGCGGCTGAGCAGGTGCGGAGCGGTGGCGAGAACAACGAAGCCGAGCAGCGGAGCTGTGGTGAGGACGATGAGGCCGAGCAGCGGAGCAGCGGTGGAGCCAAGCCCAAGCAGACCCCAGCTCAGTCAACCCCTCCTGACGAGGAAGACGCTGAGGAAGTCCCACAATGGATATGGGACGAGCTGGCGGAGCTGAAGAAGGCATACGTGGACGTGGTGGGCATGGAGCTTCCCAAGGGCGTCGTGGACCGCGACCACAAATCGCCGCTGCGCGTGGACCCCGAGTACCGTGATGGCGCACGACACAAGAGGTGCTACAAGCTGTCCATGGAGGAGTTACGACAACTTCGTGGACAACTGGACGAGCTCTTAGCGAAGGGTTACATCCGCCCCTCATCCTCACCTTGGGGCAGTCCGGTCTTGATGGTACCCAAGCCCTCGAATCCTAAGGAGCTACGGCTAGTAATTGATTACCGCCAGATCAATGAAATCACCGTGAAGGACCGTTATCCTCTTCCCGATGTACAGTCTCTCATTGATGACCTGCAGGGAGCGACTATCTTCTCCACCGCGGATGCTCTGTGGGGATTCTGGCAGGTGCCCATGGAGGAGGACGCAATCGAGAAGACGGCGATGACCACGCCGTTCGGAGCTTAT
>LGRX02026457.1:0-13353 GCA_001247695.2 Cymbomonas tetramitiformis | reverse complement strand
AGGGTGCTGAAGTGGACTGAGGATGACAACTCCTTCTGGAGCGACCATAGTGGGGAGAGCGCTGGATCTCAGCAGAGTACCCCAGTTAGGCTGCAGTTGGTGGCAGCTACCAGGAAGGAGAGAGAAACCCTCGTACGTTGGTTTAATAATGAACCACGTACCCAGCCTGGCCGTTTGCAGTTATACGCAGCCACTGTGACAAATCTGCAGGACTTGAAGGACCAAGTGAGCTCGAGGGAGTACGCTCGCATGTTGAGACATGGAGCTCTCAGACACGAAGGAGGAATTCCCGTTAAGTTCTTCGCGGGAATTAACTTCGGACGAGCACGACCTCTGAACCGACGAGATGAGCACCCAGCTCAGAGCAACAGGTTTGCTGTGCTCCCTGTGGTTCCGTCAGATCAGTCAGCATCATTGGTGGCAGCACCCAGCAACAGCCAGTCAGCCCAGCAAGGATTCCCTGAGGATGACCCCAGCAGCAGCAGCGGTAGCGAATCGTCGCTCAGTGGAAAATCAGTATCACCAGAGCGAGAGCGCAGATACTGCAGCAGCAGCAGTGACGACAGTGGAGAACGGAGCAGAGGGCGGCGAAGATTCAAGAAGAAGAAGAAGAAGTCCAAGAAGCCCAAGAAGCGAAGTAATTTCACAGCTGAGGAGAAGGGAAAGGCTAGGGCTGCTGTAGCGGCTGAGGAGAACCACTCCCTGACGCCAGAGATGGCGGTAAAAACCCTGCTGAAGGACAAGGCTCTTAGAGACCAGGCCTTCGAGTGTTTGCCTGCGGAGAGACAGCGGGCTATAGCCAGTGCGAAGGCTGCAGGAGAAGACGTGCACTGGGAGCAAGAGGGGTGGGAAGCTATGATGGCTGCCCAGAGGACAGTGCTGCAGGAGAGGAGTATCCCTCACCCGTTGCCAGAGCGTTCCCCCACACCGAAGGACACAGACAGGCAGTTGGCGGTGCATAACCATTCTGGAGCCAGTACAGCGCAGACCTCGGGGACTGGAGGGGGAGTGTCGAGTTCAGTATCTTCAGCACAACCTTCGAGCTCGGAGATAGAAGCCTTGGAGGAGTGGAGATACCCCTCAGTTCCTATCACTGTGGAACAAGGTATCCGGGACCACGTGAGGGTGCACAACTCGGGGGTGGAAGAAGCTACCGCCATTGCAGCAAAGTATTCCAATTTAGCTGTAAGTTATGGGCACGCAAAGAACCATAGAGTTCGCGAGACCCTGCCCAGTCCAGTGATGCAGCTCATAAGCGACACAGGTCACACGGTACCCGAAGGCGCAGGGTGTGTCCGGTGTGGTCGCTTACTGCGATCGCCCGAGGGCCAGATCCGGGTCACCCCTGGATTAATCTGGGATGTGATGCTGGGTTCCAACCGGACTTGTGTGCAGGTGCCTCTTTGTCAGGAGTGCACCAAACCCCCCTGGACAGGAGCCTTAGCTCAGCTACCCATCATTCCCACTCCCGATGTGACAACGCCACAATCTCAGCCGCGGAGTACTAGCGATCAGCAACCCCCGCCAGATCCAGACCCTCCGCTCCGCAGGGACGCACCCGAGCAGGAACGTGGACCCCCGCCTCGCAGAGACGCGTCCGAGCAGGAACGTGAACCCCCACTGCGGTCAGAGACCGATCCAGCACGACTGGAGCAGACACGACTGAAGAAGCTGGAGGCAGAGGACAGACTCCTGAGTACTTTACGGAAGCTAAGGGAGCGCATCACTACGTACACGTGTCCTCTAGACCAGACGACGGGAGAGAAGTCATCTGGTCATCTGCTGCAGCCGTTAAAACTTTTGATGAGGGAGCTGCAAGATTACTTCAAGGAGCCGCAGGTGAAGAGGGCGCTGACCACGAAGAAGATGAACGAGGACGACGAGGGAAGTGAGGCCACGGTCACCACGGTCTCTGAAGAATTGCGTCTGATCATCAGAGATAGGGTGGAAGGATCAGTCCAAGGGTTGCTAAACCAGAAGGTTCTGACCGGTCAGATGAATACGTTGGACGATCTGATCGGTACCCTCGCTCGATCTTGCATCAGCGACGCTCACCTTAGCATTCTGCCCAGCATGTTGTCACGGTCTCGGCAGGCCTCTGGCAGGAACGCAGGAAGGAACGCGCGGACCTTCCACCACGCTCTAATGGAAGCGTTCGAGCTGATGGAGTCCCTGCATAAACACGGAGTCACCGGTCCAGTCAGTAGAGCCTCATTACCCGGCATCTTCCTCAGTGGACTGACACCAGAGTTGCACGCGAGAGTTCATAAGGAGCTGTTGGGCAAGGTGGACTTCCATCAGTCAACTGGACCAGCTGGGTGGGAGGCGGAACTGCTTCGCATATACGTGGAGCAGGCGACATTGGAGGAGCGTCGGGACCCGGTGGGACTGAAGGCAGCCAGGGACCAGTCCCCCTTTCCAGTGGCTGCGCTGGTTGAGTGCCTCGATGAGCACGTGGAGCAGTGTTACGCTCTACCGACAGCGCCAGCAGAGGTGGAGGGCAGGCAGCTGCCTGGATCGTCCACGTACACTGGTTGTAGGAAGTGCAAATCTAAGGAGCACTTGGCGAGGGACTGCCCGCAGCAGCACGACCAGCAGAAGAAAGCCGCATGGGTGAAGTGCATCTGGGATGAGGCGTTCGAGATCCTGGAGAACTCTGGCGCAAGCCTGGAACTTATGGAGGAGACGTTCGCAGTCATTGCACAGGAGAGGGGTTCAGATTTTGGCGAGGGAGAGGCCGCGGGGGCCAGTTCCTCTCCCGGTCGCAAGGCATAGGTCCCGGAGCCAGCAGGGGGAGTACTCCGCCCCTTGCTGAGGCCGACAGGAGCGGGACCAGGCCTCTGGAGGAGGGGTCTGCGAGGGGGCGACACAGCCAGCCCTACCGGTGGAACACCCATTTCAGGGAAGACCACCGGATGAGGTATGGTCCGGGACCGGCTCAGAAGGCGACTGAGAAGATGAAGCGAGCGGTGAGGTGGCTGAAGAGATCCCACCCGGTCACAGTGGTGGCTCCGAGCGAAGCTGAACCAGAAGTACCACCAGCACAAGCATCCACCCCCACAGAGGTACAGATCAGATTCCCCCTGTTTGGGCGAGGGAGCCAGGGACACCCTTGTATCAAAGGTGTGTATCAACGTGCGTTGCAGCCATCAGGTGCTAGACGGGTAAGGTTCAGAGAGGAGGCGACGCCCCGGCAACTCTTCGGACGCGCGCTGAGACGACGGCTAGACCGCGCCAAACCGCCGCCCCTGTCGCGAGCACAACAGCGAGTGCAACGTGGCAAACCAGCAGCGTGGGAGGCAGCCAGGACACTGACGAGCAGGCGACGGGAAGCAGAGGTGCATCAGCACAGAGTCAGGAGTGCCATGGTACAGGTGAAGGGCCGCATAGAGCACCTGAGGAAGATGGTGAAGGCGAGCAGGGAAACGGCAGCCGCCAGACCAGCACCCTGGCCAGATGATCCAGTGCCGGAAGACTCCATCACCAGGTCTGCCCGCTGGACTGCCCTGATAGCGGAGGCCGGCACTTACCATCTACCTGACGACAACTCTGACGAAGAACTGAACCCGCAGGAAGTGGAGCCAGGTTTGCACAAACTGGCCAGCATCAGGCCTGATATAGGCGTAGACGCGGGGGCGGGGCGTTGGGGAGAGTGGCTGGACGAACATGTGCTCGCTGCCATGGACGCGTCAGGGCCCACTCTCATGATCTTCTGGGCGTGGATTGGCAAGGTGAGAGTGAAGGTCCTCATCGATACCGGGGCCTCCTCCAGTTTCACATCCCTAGAGACTGCGAAGAAGCTCAAGCTTCAACCATCAGTCCATGAGAAACCAATGCGGGTGCAGGTTGCAGATGGCACAGTCTACGACGCCAACTCTTGCATTCGACCCAAGCTCACGGCGGAGACGCGGAAGGGAAGTTACGCCAAGCAGGTGACTCTGCGAGTGATGCCCTTATCCTTGGGTGTGGACGTGGTGCTGGGGGGTGACTGGTTACGAGCTCAGCGGCGGATCACCTTTGACTATGCACAGTATGGGAGTGTGCGGTTTGGCCATGGGTCACAGAAGGTAGTCATTGCGGGGTGCAATCCGGGGTCCTCGAACTCGGAGAGGGGCCAGGCTATGGGCCTAGTGGAGGCTCAGCTAATCAGCACCAAGCAAGCTAGGAAGGACTTGCGAGCACTGAAGAACAGCGGGCAGGAGGCCTACATCATGTACTTGGCGCCTGACGGGACCTTCAAGACGGAAGCCTCCGACGACCCCAACTCTCCTTTGGAAGCAGCTGCTGCTTTGTCGGAGACCTCCTCCTCTTCATCATCGGAGTGTGACGTCGCCAGCCTGAGGGGGGCGGGGGAGGAGACCTCATGCGAGGAATACGAGGACAGCGATGGCACGGCAAGCATGGCAACTCTGGCTTCGGCCACTAGCTCCTCAGACTCGGAGGATCTCGACGCGGACGACGCAGCTCAGGAGCTAGTCTGCGCAGTGCGCCCAGTAACGTGCCCCACTTCTGCCACTCCGGCATTGCTGGACTGGGGACCATACCCCGTACGAGCTCGATGGGAGGCTTTTCAGATGTTGCCACGAGAGCGCAGGGAACACGCTGCGCGCGATCACGCAGAAGGGTTGGAACCTGATTGGGAGAGTGAGGCTCACCAACTGTGGAGGACAGCGCAGGCGCTGCGGGAGCATAGCGGTGCTTCATCAAGGAGAAAAGGGCGTAGACGACGTGCGCCAGCAACTGCAGCTCCAGTGATGACGGCGGCTGAGCAGGTGCGGAGCGGTGGCGAGAACAACGAAGCCGAGCAGCGGAGCTGTGGTGAGGACGATGAGGCCGAGCAGCGGAGCAGCGGTGGAGCCAAGCCCAAGCAGACCCCAGCTCAGTCAACCCCTCCTGACGAGGAAGACGCTGAGGAAGTCCCACAATGGATATGGGACGAGCTGGCGGAGCTGAAGAAGGCATACGTGGACGCGGTGGGCATGGAGCTTCCCAAGGGCGTCGTGGACCGCGACCACAAATCGCCGCTGCGCGTGGACCCCGAGTACCGTGATGGCACACGACACAAGAGGTGCTACAAGCTGTCCATGGAGGAGTTACGACAACTTCGTGGACAACTGGACGAGCTCTTAGCGAAGGGTTACATCCGCCCCTCATCCTCACCTTGGGGCAGTCCGGTCTTGATGGTACCCAAGCCCTCGAATCCTAAGGAGCTACGGCTAGTAATTGATTACCGCCAGATCAATGAAATCACCGTGAAGGACCGTTATCCTCTTCCCGATGTACAGTCTCTCATTGATGACCTGCAGGGGGCGACTATCTTCTCCACCGCGGACGCTCTGTGGGGATTCTGGCAGGTGCCCATGGAGGAGGACGCAATCGAGAAGACGGCGATGACCACGCCGTTCGGAGCTTATGAGTGGCTGGTTATGCCCATGGGGTTGTCAAACAGTCCTTCTTGCTGGCAGCGTATGATGCAGAGCTACCTAGGACATCTTCCATTCGTAAGGGTGTTCGTGGACGATATCATGATCTTCAGTAAGAATCCAACTGAACACCTCGGTCATTTGAAGCAGGTGCTCTACGCGCGGCGTAGAACTCCTCATCCAGCAAATCAACATCTTCAGTCGGATGACTGACGAGATTGTCTACACTCGCCGTCAGCAGGGTGCCCGCTGAGGTGCATTCGCTCGAGGTGGGGCTGACATGAGTGGTGTCGCTGGTGGTAGGGCTCACATGAGTAGTGCCACTGGTGGTAGGGCTTCCATGGGTAGTGCCGCTCACTGTGGGGCGCACGTGGGTAGTGCCGCTTGTTGTGGGGCTCGCATGGGTAGCGACACTATTGATGAGACTGCCATGGGGGAGGGGATCCTCGTCATGCTGAGGGCTGCCAGTAGGGGAGTTGTGGGCGAGTTGGTGGGAGCTCTGGTGGTCAGTTCTCGCCTCAGGGGTCCCAGCTGCTGCCATCTGCTGGGTGAAGCAGAGCGAATTGACCGAGGACTCCTCTTCCATCACCTCAGGGTCTTCAGCGATGGGGTGGCTGTCGAGACAGGGCGGCGCTTCATCTGCTTCATGCGTTCTGACGGTGGTCATCTGCTGGGTGAAGCAAAGCGAACTGGGTGTGGAGGTCTCCTCTACCTCTGAGCAGTAGGATGAACCTTCGGGGTTTCCTCCCGGAGTGGCCGGCGCGTTATCATGGTGCGAAGATGTAGTCTCTGTTGTGGGCTCGGCCAGCGAGGATGATGGAGGGGATGCTCCCAAGGGGCTGGGACCCAGCTTCCTCATCTTGTACTGGTGTACTGCGTGCAGACTGCACCAGGCGCCAGGTAGACCCACATCTCCCGCTGTCCCAGGTATCGTGCCCACTTCAGTGTCCAGGGTGCAGAGGGATGTCGAAGATCTCGCTGCTGCTCTTCGTGCTCCCTCCTTTTCCCACAGCCTGCTACCTGGGGAAGAGTCTGGGCTCGAAGTGGCGATTGCCTTTTGCTGCTCGGCGGGCGACAGCTCTCTCCAAGCCGCGTAGAGGTCGTGGGAGCTGGCGTTAGAGGGTTCGGGGACTTGCTGGCGACCGTCGTGTGAGAGGAGGTGCCACAATGCTATGCGCTGATGGCCCTCCTTGCGATCTTGAGGTTCGCGGGCAATGCGTATCCTCTCTGCCAGCTGGTTGGCGCGGTTCACGCGCTCCTTTGGCGATCGACTCCCAGAGTGTATGCGGCTGCGGGCGCGCTCCGACATCTTATCCACCAGGTCCTTGGCAGCCTCTGGGGATTTGCGCAGAGCTCTGCGGACCTTTTGCATGGCGACCTCGAGGGGGAGGGAGTACAGATCTCTCTTCCAGTGCCACGCAGTTAGCCTTTTCCGTGGGTCTGCGAGGTTGGACTGATAGATGGGCAGTGGTAGGACAACACGCGGTCGGGGGCGAAGATCGCGGGGCTCTCCGCGGATGCTGCCCATAATGGGGGGTCTGTGCCGGGGGACTCGCCGTCCCCTCCGACCCTCGATCCTCGCTTGTGTATAAGCAGGGCCGTCATCAAGAGGTAGTGACGGCTCATCGAAGGGGGTGCTTCCCGCAAGAGGGTGGCTAGACAAGTCATCCCTCGGCGGCGATGGGGCACCAGCTGAGCGGTAGGTGCGTCGCAAGCGGGTCCCAGAGGTGAAGGCCACGCTCTTGGGATGGGGACGTTGGCCCCAAGGGTCTCTGCGTCCTCGGGCGCGTCGGGGTTCCACTGGTTCTGGCCGCTTCTCCAGGGCGGAGAGGGTCTGATCATCAGGGCAAGACCTCACTTCCTCGAAGGGCAGGGTCTGGGGCTGGCCGCCGGCCAGTCATTCGTCGCTCTCCACCGGGGGAAGGCCGTCACCCTCCACAAGCTCGATGCCCGCAAGGGCCGCCAGGGTCTGGTAGCTCTGCTCGTCCTCACAGGTAGCAAGAGCCAAGACCTCCTCGGAGAACTCCTCTGGGACACCATCCACCGAGGAGATGTCCTCCTGCTGCTCGATGGCCCAAACGACGGCGGCTACAAACCCAGGGGAGTTCGCCAGTCGAGCGGGTGCATTGGCCCTCCACTCCTTGAGCTTAGCCTCGTCCGTACAGTTACGGACGATGTGCTCCGCAGAGCCGCAGGCGAAGCACCGGCGGACTTTCGGAGCGTCGGGGCGGGAGAGGCCAGGTGGTGGTGGCAATGGGGTCACTGCCGCGGCGACGGTGGTGGCAGGCCCATTCTCCAGCATGGCAAGAGCTGGGCGGTTCGAAGAGGGGGTACGCCTGTAGAAGGGGGTGCGAGGTGGTGGATTGGCGAAGGAAACAGTACGGGGAGGACGGTCTTGAGAGCGCCTCTGAGCCGCCTCCGTGTCAATGTCACTCTCCACCTCCTCAGCAACTTCCCGAATCTTCAACAAGGCGTTGTGGGTGCCTGGGATGTCGTCAGCGACGGCCTTCCTCTCCCACTCTTCTGGTTTGGAGACATCCAAGTGGATGGCTCTCAGGCGCCGCATCACCTTGGGTGCATATTTCAGCCCTCGGCGGTACGTAGAGAGCATCGACAGGTTGGTCATCTCCACGCAATTGGGGACTCTGCCGGCAAGGAAGTTGACGGAGGCCATGCGGGTCTCCAGTCGCGAGAAATACTCCGCCGCGGTCTCGTTCATCGCCTGCTTCAGGGCAATGGCCTCGCCATGTGCGTTCTCCAGGTAGGCCTGCGTCAGGGAGCACACCGCCAGATCGCTGAAGAACACGTCCAGCTCCCCGTAGCGTTGGTGCCAGGCTTGCTCGGACCCAAAGGTCCCCGCCGCGCGCTCCAAGAACTTTCTCTGCTGGTCTTGAAGAGTGTACTCCTTGAAGCTCCAAAGAAGGCTTGACACACTCGCCTGGTACGCTGATACTGACGGCGTACAACTGGGAGTGGTCAGTGCTTCGATCACGATGGCCTCCTGGAATACCTTCCGCACCATGTTGGAGTAGTGCTCCAACTGCGTCAGGAGGCCCTCCTTGTCGGCCGATTTTGTGTCGGACGCGGAGCGGGGGAACCTGGTGACGCTCTTGACCAGCTTTAGCACCATCTCTTTGGTCTTGTGCTCCAGGCGGACCTCGTCTGGGGATGCTCGCAGGTTAGTGCCCTGCGGCAGACGGACGATGCCTGGAACAAAGGGGGTGGCGCTGGGAGAGAGCACGGGGTTCGCAGCGGCGGCAGAGTGAACGGGGTTCGCGGCAGCGTAATGGGGGAAACGGGCAGGAGGTGGTGGTCCCGGGGCATGCGCGGGCGGAGGCGCAGGCGCGGGATTTGTGGGGACTGCGGTCGGAGTGGGCGGTAATGTAGGGGCTGATGGTGGTGCGGGGAGTGGAAGAGGTGTATGGAAGGGCAGGGGTGTGGATGGTTGTGCGGCCACCACGCTCATGCTCCGGTACCAATCGGAGTTGCTGACCTCCGACCACGCGGCGAGCCCGTCCTGATCGAAGTTCTGCATCTCCGACTCCCGCGCAGTAGCAGGGATCCACTCCCACACTGGCTGCCCCATGCTGGTAGACCGCACATTGGCCGCGGCTGGGTCCCCCATTGCCATATCCATGACCTCGCGGTCGACCATGAGGACCCAGGTCTCCACACGAGGGTTGGTAAGGGGTAGGGGTGCATGGTGTAGCCGGCCTCCCATGCGCGCATATGCAGTCAGCGGCGCTCCCAGCAGGTGCATGATCCTGAACAAGATGGCGTCGCCCTGCACCCCAGCCCGGCGGCGTTCGTCCCATGGCAGGGAGACGGTTGCCGCGCCTCGCACCCCAGCTGACTGGTGCACCCACAATGACCCACCATCGTGGGTGACGAAGAGGGCTCTGACCTCTGGGTACTGAGGGTAGGAGGGCTCTGGTGCGGGGTCGTCAGGGGGATCCTGAGGTGGATCACTGGGGGGGCCTGGTGGCGAGTCGCTTGAACTGGAGTCTCTGGGCTCTGAGTCGGGGTTGCCACCGCCGTGCACCACCGTCTCCATCGACTGCCGCCGGCGGGCCACCATCATGTTATGGGGATTTGGCCGGCCCTGAGTGGGAGGTTCGGCGGGAGCGGTCTCAGCGGCGGTCTGAGGCACTGGAGGGGTTACGCTGGCGGCGGCGTCTGCCTCGTGTAGATGGTCCGCCGTCAGGCCCTGTGCGCTGCCCTGAGGGTCGCCTGGTGGGGAGGCTCCTGCCGATGCCGTCGCGCCAGGCAGCGCGAGTCCTCTCGAGAGCACCGCGGAGATGTCCAGGGCCTGTACTGCCGCCAGGACTTCTCTGCGAATGTGTTCACTTCGGCTGCTCGCGTCCGAGTCGGAGCCGGACCTGTGGGCGGCCCTCCGCCTGCGCTCAGCCCGTGCCTGCGTGCTTCGGCTGCCTCTGGTCCCCGTGCTGGTGCGGCTGATGTCCGTACCGGAGTCGGGGTCAGAGTGATCAGGTGCGTGGCTTGGGCCTGGAAGATGTTTGCCATGTGCAGGGCTCGTCATGAATACTATGATTACACTTGATTAGTGGGGTCCTGTGATTAATCAAGACTTGAATAGTACCCTGCCGTGGCTAGTCAAGACTTGATTAGTACCCTGTCGGGTCTAATCAAGACTTGATTAGTACCTTGTCGGGTATAATCAAGACTTGATTAGTTTAATCACGATTTTCGGATATTTTCGGTTGTTGGTTCATTTAGTCATTCTTTGCTCATCTGAGTGGGGCAAATTTTAGCTCATTGTTTGGAGGCATGTGTATAGCATGTGCATAGCGCCTAATGTGCGTGATCAGGTTGCTCGTGCTTACTGACTTCCCAAGCTCGTGAAATAGGTTGCGTATCGTGCCGCAGGCGGTGCCATCACTGTTTTTAATCGTGCACACAAACTGAGTCGCAAATTGTCCAGACTTAGGTCCCATCTCAACCAGATCGTCAGAAGTACCTGAATGATACGTGTACACTTCAGCAAACGGAGATACCAGGTTCGGAAAGTCGGGATGGCGAGGGGGACGTTTCTCATCCTGCGGCGTGAGGGGTACCAAAGCGGATTCCGCACGTGGTGTTTGCTCTTCAGTAGAAAGAGGGAATGTGGCATAGAAATACTGTAGAAATGGCAGTGGATATTCAATCCAAAATATTTCGCCACTAGCATCGCCTTCCTCAAGGCTGTCGGTCCCAGTCGGACCCATCGCTCCTGCAATCGAAAAGCCTGCGAAGGAGCTGCCTCGCCTGACACTTTCTGCGAAAGCGAGAACTCGCGTATGGTACACAAAAAAATAGTTTCCTTCTCGCTCTCTGATAATTATGCGCCCGGAAACAAGCGTCCAAAAGGACCCCGGGATCTGAATCTGTTTCTCTATGTGCTCAAGCGGCTTTTTCAAAGCCGGATACTGCTTCATGTCTAGCGTCTGTTGCCTGTTAGTAACGGGTTTTTTCTTGCTCCGACCCATTCTGCGGTGAGTGAGTGCGTGCTTAAGTACGGTATGCGTGACGAACTGTCCTAGAAATCTGAGAAAACACACGGGCGATTGTGGAGCCTGATGCCTGAACGAACGTGTGCTCATATGCAACGAATCCACAAAATAGACAAAGTGATATTAGTCACCCGACCGACGGCCACCCGACCGACGGCCACCCGACGACGGCCACCCGGCCGTCGCGTCAGACTGTCTCTCGACTGTCAGAGGCCACATATATCATATCACCACTGTTGTCATGATTAAAAAATCACGACTTGATTAGTACCCTGCCGTGGCTAATCAAGACTTGATTAGTACCCTGTCGGGTCTAATCAAGACTTGATTAGTACCCTGTCGGGTATAATCCAGACTTGATTAGTACCAAAAAACGTCTAATCATGAAAGTAATCATGATTACGAGTGTATTCATGACGAGCCCTGGCCATGTGTCGCAGGGCCCGAAGATGCCCTTCGGGAACGCCGACGCCGGCGAGTCTCTGAGGTTGTCGCCACCGCGGGAAGGTGACGCACCAAGAGCTGGGTACCGCCCAAGACGTTCTGCTGAACCCCGCTGTCAAGGGGTACCTGCAGAGGGTCCGGCAGGGCCGCGGCGCCGATGCTGATGAAGTGCTGCAGCGATGAGAGATCCGCGCCTGAGTCATGAAGCGCGGAGGTGGCTGGCGCCAGCTGATGGGGCTGCTGTGGTCGATGCTGCGGCTGTTGTGGCGGCTGCGGCTGCTGTTGCTGCTGCTGCTGCTGCTGCTGTTGCTGCTGTAACTGCTGCTGTTGTAACTGCTGCTGCTGCAACTGCTGCTGCATCGGTTCCAGTGGCTGCTGCTGAAGCCACTGCTGTTGCTGCTGCTGGTATGCGAGCCACTGCTGCTGCTGCTGTAGCTGTTGTTGGAACGGTGTGGGATATGCGCCCACGGGGTGATGGGTTCCCAGTGTGAACGGCACTGGTGATACTCCCCCAGCGAGGGGCGCTGATTGGGGCAATACTCAATTGACGCCGTTCCATACAGCCTGTGCGGGGGTGCCATCCGGCATAGTATAAGGGCGGGGCACCGCTGTGTAGGGCATGGTGGTGCCTGGATGTGGAATGGGGTGAGCGGAGGCGTATGCGGTGGGCGATGGGAAGGTCATGGGAGAGAACAGTGTGTGGTGTAGCTGCTCTGCGCTGACACTCATGCTGGGAAATGCCTCTGATGTCTGCTGTGACATTCTGACTGCTGAGCTGGTTGAGTTCACAGACTGGGTGTGGCAATAGCCACAGGTGAGCAAAAGTAGTGAGTGCTCTCCTTTTTATTTAATCAGTCTCGTCCTCGTCGATGTCACTCTCTGGAGGTGAAGGAGCGAGGCTTCCAGGTGGAGATGGGGGGACCCAAGGCCACTCTTCGATTCCTTGCACTGGATATGAACCAGGGAGCGCGGGGAAGGCTGTTAGGTCTTGGGAGTTCGGGTAGCGGAAGAGGAGGTTTCCAACCTGAAGCCACACGAAATCGTGATGTACTGGTGGGATAGCCAGCGTGACTCTACCCAGGCGTTCAGTCGCTGTTCTCCTCTTCGTCGTCAGAGGAAGAGGGGGAAGGAGGACCGCTCCAAGGGCCGCTCTGCCAGAAAGCGCCTGCTGGTGGATAGGTAGGGTCCGGAGGGAATACCCACTTGATAGGTCCTTGCTTCCACCACGCTCTTCTGTATTCTTCTGGCGAAGGGGGTACTGCCATACACCAGCGAACTCAAAATTTGGCCAGGGCTCCGCGACACGATTTTTGAGTGCCTAGGCGCGCGGGCAAGAGTCAAGCGGCAGTGAAAAAGGAGGTGTCAGGTCCAATATGGGGGTCCAGTGAGGTCCCAGACGGTATCTGTACTCCGTAGGTCCCAAGAAAAGCCCCAGTCAGTGCACTGCTGGAAGATACCAGGAGGTGCTGAAGGGCTGCCAGAAACGTCCCAGAACTGCTGAAAGCGCCTTTTGGTGGAGCTTTCCCCGCTGCTGATGGCCGTGAGGGCGGTATCAGGGGTTTCTAGGCTGTTCTATGGGGTCTAAGGAGGGGTTTTCCGGTGGTGGGGGCTACTGGGAGAGGTTTTGGGGTAGGCTGGAAACTGTCAAAAACGGCTATTTTTGGCTGTTTTGGGCGGTTTTTCGCCTTTTTGGGGCTCTGAAAGGTAAGCTATATCGTTTTCTTGGCTACTGTAGACCGGGGAAACCCTTTAGGGTGCTCCCTGACGGTCGTTTGTGGCCTGGGACGGACTTCGGGTTTAAGATCGGAAAACGAATGCTTGGGGTTCTGAGCCAGTTTGAGCCCCCAGTGTTAAGGAGCAAAAATATGAAGTTTTGGAGATATTTTCGAGAGAATACGGCCGTTGTATACGAAAAAAAATGTACTTACGGAGGCAAAAATTGCGCACAGATAGCCGGAAGTACAGCTCTCCCCCTG